>PVKU01013966.1:0-25607 GCA_004027475.1 Anoura caudifer
AATCTTGGCTAATGTAATTCTGATGTGCCTTGGTGTGTTCCTCCTTGGGTCCAACTTCTTTGGGACTCTCTGAGCTTCCTGGACTTCCTGGAAGTCTATTTCCTTTGCCAGATTGGGGAAGTTCTCCTTTATTATTTGTTCAAATAACTTTCCACTTGTTGCTCTTCCTCTTCCCCTTCTGGTACCCCTATAATTCGGATGTTGGGACATTTCAAGATGTGCTGGAGGTTCCTAAGCCTCTCCGCATTTTTTTGAATTCTTGTTTCTTCCTTGTTTTCTGTTTGGTTGTTTCTTTCTTCCTTCTGGTCCACTCCATTGATTTGAGTCCCAGTTTTCCTCCCATCACTATTGGTTCCCTGTGCATTTTCCTTCATTTCACTTATTATAGCCTCCATTTGTTCCCCTAATATGCAACCAAAATCAACCATCTGTGTGAGCTTCCTAATCAACAGAGCTTTAAACTGTGTTTATGATACCAGTGCTATGAGCTGTGCATCTGATAGGTTGACCACATCCTGGTCGCTCAGATGAATTAGCCCTGGGGCCCCGGTTTGTTATCCCTTTCGAACCATCCTTGGTTTTGGTTTTTTGATTTTTGTCTGGTCATGGCTGTTATATAGTGAGGGGTAGAGCCTTAGGCGTTCACCAGGGTGGGGCAGCCCAGTGGCTGGGTTGTGATGCTGGATGTGGGGGCGGGGTCCGAGAGAGAACAATGGCACTTGCTCCACACTGTCTTGCAGATTCCAGTACCTTCAGCCTCTTTCCCCTATCAAATTGGGCCTTTCTGGTGCTGATTTCTGCGTGGGTGGGCCTGCGAGCACTCCAGTACCCCGTGGGTCTCCCCAACGAACTCTCCTGTGAGGCTGGGATGCCCTCCCAGCACCTCAGCCCCTATAACTATTTTCAATGCATGCTTTTAGGCTTCACTTCCTGGCACTGGAGCCCTGCATCTCACAGTCCATCCTGCTGCCCATTTTCACCGGGTTTATCTGTGCACAAATGTGTGTCTGCAGTCCACAACCTTGTGCACCCCGCCTGGCCTCCCTGCATTCGGCAATGCCGCTGCCTGTGTGCCTGGAGTGACTGTGTACCCAGGACCACCACCGGCTTACCTCATCCCGATCAGACTCCGCCCACCACAGACTCCGGCCGCTGACTCCACCCCTCTTACCAGTCTGGGTGAATTGTCAACTCCTGCACAATTCAATTTTCTCTCTGTCCTGGTTGGGTTTCTTTTTTTTGGTTCTATATTTTTGATGTCCTTAATCTTGGTTGTGAGAGGAGGCACAGTGTGTCCAGCTACGCCTCCATCTTGGCTGGAAGTCAAATCACATTATTGTCACATTGTTTTAAATATGCTCCCAGTAAAGAGAGTTTTGCTTCAAACATGTAGTTGTGAACAAGTACCTCCAAAGATCTTGGAATATTGTTTTATGTCTAATTTGATTAAAACATTTATATTTATTTGCTCTTTAGAATGGTCAGTAATGTCACTCAGCTATCCATTTCTTTTTAGAATGCAACTTTTAGGGCTTTTTAATGACCTTTTATGATTGGAATCCTGAGGAACCAATCTGATAAAGAATTTATGTCAGGAATAGGGCACAGTTATTTGAAAATTCATTGATTAGCTTCTTTTTCATTATTCTCTTGTCAAGAGCATTTGTAG
Organism: Anoura caudifer; assembly: GCA_004027475.1. NCBI lineage: Eukaryota > Metazoa > Chordata > Mammalia > Chiroptera > Phyllostomidae > Anoura > Anoura caudifer. Next base: position 1,670 of record PVKU01013966.1, read on the forward strand.
TAGATACCATTCAAAATTACTGCTTAGGAACATGGTATCATTCCCTCCGTCTTCACTTCAGGAAAAGAAAAACTAGCTCAATCAGTCAGTTTGCAAGCAAATGAAAAAGAAAGTTTGCAACAATTTATTCTGGCACTTTCCTGGAAAAGTCACAGATCACACTAAAGATTCTGGCAGTGAATACCCTATTTAGGAGTGTGAAATATGTCTATGAATAAAGCTATGAATTAAAAATAAATTAATAGCATATACTTTGTAAATGATGCTTTAAATATTGCTCCAATTAGGTAGTCTGGTCAAATCAAGTCTGTTTGCATACAGATTTGGGGAAACAATTTTAATACATTATTTTATTATTATTTGATGAATCTTTAATGTTCAAGTGGTATGCATAGTTATATATTATATGTATATACATGATACATATATGCATATTTGCATATCCACATAAATGCATAGTGTTTATTGGTTAGAAACATTAAATTTAAATTAGTTCTAAAACTATTATGAGTGAGTAGATATTTTCTCTTGACTCCTCTGTTGAAATTCTTCAGATACACATTAGCTTCTGCTGCCCAGAAGCTGGCAAATTTTACTGCAATACTAAGGTTTTAAAAAATTTACTTCATAAACTGTCTCTTCTGTTTCTCTTCTCATACTCATCAGAAATACATGCCTGCATGTCAAATAGATGATTAGCTTCTTATTTTACATTGGGAAAAGGTTTGACACTCCCCATATTCACTAATTTCTGAAGTATTGAATTTTCTTAAATTTCTTAAATTTCTTAATTTCCTACACACAATAAATTGAATGTAGGCTAAGTGTTGAGGAAATAATAGTAAACAAACCAATCTCCTCCCCTGAAATTGTTTAGAGTCTAATAAATAAAAATTATTAAGTCCTTACTATATGCCAAGAGGTGATCCAAAAAGCATAGTATCTCATTTTGTTCTTGAAACCCTTTGACTTGGTGTTAATGCCATTTTTTAAATATGATAAGTTATTCAACAAGCCCAAGTTCAGATAGTGTCATTTTTCAAATCTCTGGACATCTAAGTTATAAATGCAAATATTATTAATGAAGACAGTGTTTAAAGCACTATTTGATGGAATTTCAATAAGAACCTAAGGACCCTCCAATCACATTTTATCAAAAACTTTCTTCTTGAGATGATTGCTAAGGAAACTAAATATATCCTTAACAAATGGGAGTCCAATACATCACTTTGGTTTTAAGTGGGCTAATAGTGATATCCAGATGCAATACTTTCTTGTAAGCTGGATCAAACACACAGCTTAGACTTGAGCCCTAAGCAGCCTTCTCTGTCAAACAATGGCATCAAATCAGGATGGTTCCCTAAGGTTTAAGGAATGCTCTGAGAGGAAGCATAGACATACCAGATGGGTAAGGGGTTCTCCCATGTAGGAATGGGCCTTACTTGTTCTACTTAGAGGCACCAGAGATAAGGAGAAGAAAGTAGGGGGAAAAGTTTCACAGTGACCTTGATTACTAATAGCAATGGTCCAACCACTGACCCAGAGTCTGAAGAATTACCTTAGATTTCTTCTTCTAAGAAAACAGAAAAAAAAAAAAGTTTTAGAGAAAACAGCACTTCCTCTCACCAAATTAGTAAATGTGGAAACCAGAATATAACCCAGGTCTTTTTCACTCAATGTTTTTCTACTTTGAAAAAATGTTAGGCTTGTATTTTAAAAAGAGCTTTATTTACAAAAATGAACTACCTAATGAACTACTTAAAGGGTAGTTCAGCATGATTCCTCTGCTCTGCTTTCTAGCAAACTACTTCCTCCCACCACACCTATTCATGCCACTCATTCCTTCCCTGTATATTCTTGCCGAAGTACTTTTCTCAGATTTTAATAACCCTTATTAATCTTCCAATTTGATGAATAATCTACAACTTTACATTAATGACATTTGAAGAAGAGAGATCAAAATAATTATTATGATTAAATATTAACCAAAGCAATGACAATTTTAGAAGAGAACTTATTTAACCTTGCAGAAACAGAGTTCTTGTTTCAACCTCAAACCTGTAGCATTAATGAAAGCACACGGCCTTCTGTTTTGCCAGATATGCTCATTCTGGGTTGATATGGAGCATATAGCCCATGAAATCCCCATATCACTGTTACATTGTTGTGCTTTTCTTATTTTTAAATACTTAATCTTTCCTCCCACCACCAGATTTCAGGGAAGGTCTGCTCTTCCATGTCTCTGTGCCTTTGACATTTGTTTTCCCTACTTCTGTTTTCCCTACTTCTGTTATTTTTCCTCTCTGTTTTGTAAATTCTGAATTGTCAATTTTAGTCTTTAGATCGTATGACGAGGGCTGTGGCACTCCACCTCACAAAACGGTGTGCCTACAAAATTGGATACAATGTTTTCAGTGCCACAACATGATGACATCCTTGAAGGAAGAGACCATGGCCTACTCAACTCTGAAAATGTCCACCCCCAAAGCCCATCCCAGTTCCTGTCTATGAAATGAACAAACCATGTCCGGAAGGAACCAGTACCAAAATCCACAACTCTCAACTCTCAGACAATTATTCCTCTCCCTCAACTCCACACCTATTAATACCCAGATGAATGTAACAAGGAAGCTCTGACTTGGTGTTTTAACTGGTATATATCGGATAGTTCTAAGAAACCCATTGTCTTATAATGCTGGAACAGCATGAAAAGGTTAAGTTTGGTGACTCTTTCTGATGTTTAGTAGACCAACAAAATATATCTTCAAATTTTCAGAGTCTTGCTCCTATATGATTTTCCGGAATAGAGATATGTTATCCTATAAAAAATTTCAAGTTGACTGGCCTGCTTTTTGGCTATTTGATAACTCCATTTACATAGGGAAATATTTTGATTCAGCTGTTCAACTATATAACACAAACCTATGGGTAAAAAAGAAATAAATTACTGGCAAAGAAATATAATCTTGACACATAGGGACATCAAAGACCAAATCTTAGTTACTGGGGTTGACTTCATGGGATATAGTTGAATATATCCAGGTGTTCAGAGAGTCTGTGATTTAGACTATCTAAATCATTATAGATTTAGAATAATTTTTAAATAATTTTCTAAAAAGATCATTTTTACCATTTTATGATTCCAAAAAGTTTTAGAATCAATTTTAAGTGATTCTTAAAAAGGTATTTTTATTCTACAGGGATATTTAAATATTTTCTAAGTGCTAGGCACAACTGGTTTAGGGAAGGAAGAAAGCCAACCAGAGCATCACTACTACGATCCTTCATTAGAAAATGCCTGGTGGAAGAAGGCTTTGAAGAAGTTTCTAACTTGTGTAGTAGGGCACCAATGAGAGGAGGGTGGCCGAAATTCAGCTCTTGTCAGGAATAATTGATGAACGATGGTCTGGGAAAAGGTAAGGATTGTTCTAGATTACCACTCACTGATTGGACAATGCAGATTTTATCAAGAAGGACCCTGAGGACCAGTAAGGCGATAAAGTTGTATGCACAATGGAGTTGGAGAAAGAGTTACAGGGAATAAGATCATGCATTTTTAAATGTATAGCAATAAGAGAATAAGGTACCATTGAAGACATATTGTCACCAGCAATATCAGAATAGACTCTTCATCTGAAAAAAACAAAGTACACAGATGCCTCACTTGAGACCCTGATACATAAATGCTCAAAGTATAAGCCAGAGTTAAAAGTGGTGTTGATCAAAAAATTTTTTGACATCAAAAATTTTGGATGTTATCAAAATTTTTCTTATGTCTTACAATATTCAGAGGGAAATCTTCCCTAGTGTCTCACATCCAGAAAACTGTTGTGGATCTTCTTATAAATTAACCATATGAAAATGAAACATGTAATCGATCAGCATTTTCTCTTTGTGCAGATTGCAGTAAAGTCTTATAACCATCCAAGGCAAATTCTCAGAACTTAAGAGTATAATTCTATTATAGAGACCATCCTGGATTTATTATAATTTTCTTGCTTTTCCTGGATATTTTAATATAATTAAAAATATATCACATGTGTTTTTGCAAAAGTCCTAAATAATTCTTAGAAATATTATTTGGGGAATGAATGAATAAACAGACAGATAAATCAATGATGAATACACTGAAGATTTCCATCCCCTGAAAATTTCTGTTACGTTATATTGTTCTAATATAACACTCCATTAAGTTGAATACTAAAAACAAAAGTGGCTATTATTTAACATGTGATGTTGGGCATCCTCCCAGTGCACATTTTTCTACACCAGAAAGTCAGAGTTTTACTGGCCGTAATCCCTGTCTCTAAACTCATTTCATATCCAAACAATCTGTTCTATTCAATAAATATTTATAGAGCTCCCTCCTGACATGCATTCAAAGCTGTTCTGTCAAAGAGAAAAGGTTAGTGAAGCTCAATTAGACCAAGTGGAATGCTTGAGAGAACAGAACCATCTCTGGCATGTTTTGAACATTAATACTAAGTTAGACAGGTCCATGCCCTTGGACAAGGAATTTTGTTGCTCTTGGCTGGAAATGACAAATGAGTCAGTAGCACCTGCCCATGCCAATCTCTATATGAGGACAGGTAATAAGCCATCACATCAGGGTTACACATGATGGTATAAAGAAAAAAATATTTTCAGGTAAGCATTTCTCAGCTATTGCACGTCCTTAAAGAACCTGAACTGTTACTTTGAGAATGACAATCAGAGGATCTATTCCACTGCAGATGAAGGTACCGTTTAATGCAGAAAATATCTGCAGACGAGACAACTAAGAAAAATATCTAGAGAATCTTCTAGAAAAAAGGAAATGGTTCTCAAAATTCTGTTTCCTCATCTTCTAACTGTGCCTCTTAAGTAAAAACTAAGATATGCGGTAATTCCCACTGGATATAAACAGCTGAAATGGAGATTCAAACTGGGTAATTGTTCAGTTTAGTGAGACAAGTACGTGTTATAGCCGATGATTTGGAAAGAACCATGTGGATCTAAAATGTAATGCCCCTCTCTCTACAGAATAAAGCAAGAGCCAATGCAGGTCTTTTTGGTTTGTATAACTGGATAAAGAAAAACGCTCCTAATTAAGGAGGTATATGGAAACATGAAGGGATCTCTGATAGGAATGAAGTGAAAAGAGGGGAATAAATTAAATACCAGTTCTATTGCTTTTTTCAACCATGTGTTACCAACAGAAGTTACCAGATAAATGTCTTTCTAGGTCATTAATAGGTCTGGGAGAGTCACGGGGGAAAACGGGGGCAACTGCAATTGAACAACAATGAAAAACATATAAACAAATAAATAATGAATAAGCTGGACTTCAGATGTAATAAAAATAATAGAACCCTATCCCATTTCAGATTAAAACTACTGGTATGTTTTCAGAACATATAACTTTCCATGAGCTATGTAATTTGAAAACCTTGTGGTTTACATAGTACACATACATTTACCTAAAGTTACATATAAACAAATACACGTTAAACAAAAATTTCTCCAGACTTTCTAAATATTTATTCTCATATAATAATTGACTCTATGATCAAATTAAATATATAATTCAGCCTCCTATTTTTTTGCTCTTCGAGTACATTGAGAAAGGAAAGCTCAAACAGGGTGAGCTGGCCTATTCCAAAACCACATAGTTAGAATCAGAAGATTGCGAGACCATAACTGTCCTCAGAGAACATCTTCCTAATAGAATCAATTATCCTCAGGGACCAGACTGGTAATGGAAAGATAAGACATCAAAGAGTGATAGAGCTTGTACAGAATTACAGACTATCTTCTGACAAAATGCATCAGATTCCATTTATAAAAATCACATGATGATCAAACAAACATCCGGCTGTACTAGGTCTGACTCAAAGCTAACTTGATGAAACGCTGGATTTAAGGTTCAGCCATCTTATTTTATAGACATTTTATGGGCAATGGGTGACTTACTTAGGCCTTAAGAGTAACTTGTATCTAAGCTGCACCTAGATTCTAAGTGTTCTGTCTTTCGGTTGTATGAATTTTACATTATACAATTTATCCTATTTCCAATATTAAAGACTTTCCTTCTGTTCTTTAAAATATTTTTGTGTATATAAAAATTGTACTTAATTGTGCACTGATGTCTTTTTTACCCTAATTCCCTATTCTTTTTGCTTTTTCCTAATTACAAAAGACTACTATGTGAAAAAATATAGTGAAAAAAAACTTATAACCTATATTTAGCAGATATCCCTTGAAGTTTTTGCTGGGAAAGTTACACTACTTTGTAAGTTACAAAGCACCAAAATTTTCTATTCTGAAAGCCAAGCTTAAATAATAATGAAAACTGAGCCTGCCATAATTTTATTCATATCTAGTTCTGCTATATTTGCATAGATATTTTCTTCTTTTATTGTTGTTCAAGTACAGTTGTCTCCATTTCCCCTGACCGCTCTCCTCTGCCCCATCTACCTTCACCTCTCACCCTCAATCCTACCCTATGCACCCCAATGTTCACAGCAGCACAATCTACAATAGGCAAGTGCTGGAAACAACCGAAGTGCCCATCAGTAAATGAATGGATCAAAAAACTGTGGTACATTTACACAATGGAATACTATGCAGTGGAAAGAAAGAAGGAACTCCTACCTCTCACAACAGAATGGATGGAACTGAAGAGTACCATGCTAAGTGAAATAAGCCAGGTGGTGAAAGACAAATACCATATGATCTTACCTAAAAGCTGAACCTAATCAACAAAATGGGTGAGCAAAATATAACCAGAGACATTGAAATAAAGAATAAACTGACAGTAACCAGAGGGGAGGAAGGGGGATCACAAAGGAGAGAAAGGGAAGGGTCATCAAGGAACATGTATAAAGGATGCATAGATATTTCCTCGATGAGAACAATAAACCATCTTAAAGTTTCCTATGCAGTTCCTGTCATGGATCTTCACAGTCTGTTATTAATAAAAGAAACTTTGTTAGGAGAAAGCAAAGAATAATAAATGTTTGCTTACTAGCAAGTCATTTGCAGATGGACTATCATAATATTTTTTATTTGTTTGCTTTCTGTGCAACCTAAAATGTGTCATTGCATCTTGGGCATTCACTAGGAGCCTTCATCTGGTGATCTACAAGCATAACATCATACCAGGAATAATCACCATGTTTACATTGGTTATGTCTACCAGGACACCAAGCAGTTGTTGCTCTTCTATAGGCCAAAGAAGAGAAACAAAAATATCTAATGAGTATCATTACTGAAGTGGCTTTAATCTCTGGGTCCAAATTACAATTATTATTTGCCTCTAAGGATTCTGATTATGTAGAAATTCTTCAATGATAATTTATCTCTTCTAGAAATTTGTTCTTGATTCTTAAAATAGAAGCATAGCTCTACCTTGAACACAAGGATGAAAGAGAAAGCATGGAGCCCAATGTATTGGTATGAGTAAGTCAGTTTGATTTCCTTTTTGGCAACTGCAAACTCAAAACATTAGGACAAACATGTTCATTCAACAAAAATGTGCCCTGTTGGATCAACCAATACTCTGATCCAAGCAAAAATGTCTTAGAATATAATGGAAAAGATCTGTGAGGAAGTGAATAAGATATTCTCTCACAATGGAAATAAAATCACTCATTGAAAATTTTTAAATACATACTTAGATATTCTCATCTAGAATATGAGAGTGACACAGTTTTTTCCATTGACCCATGGCTACTAAACAGTTATACTTATTCAGTTATTCCCTGGTCCTAAAACCAATTGTTTAACTAGCCTCTGTTATTAATATTGCTTCTGTTAGGTAAGATTTTGTTGGTGGTAAGCAACAGAAATCAGCATTAAATAACCACTGAAGATAAGAAAAGTACTTAAAGGTTGTCATGTAGTACACAGATTCAAAGATAATGCTAGTGTGTGAGATTAAGAAAAAGACAAGAATCAGAGAAACTAAATATGCACTTGAATTTCCAATGGAAAGTATCTGATTAGCCTAATTTGGAACACTATGGTAACAGAAGGCACAATGCCTTGACTGGCAATCCCAACAGAACTGCACAGAGAAAAGGATATACATGAAAAGGAAAAGAGGGTGCTGCTAGAAAACTGGAGGATGGGGAAAATAAGTTTACACCACACTGCCCTTCATAGGTTGGTGATGAGCAGTACAAGACTGAAAAGGAAGATTAAATAGACCCCAGTTTCAATAATGGTTGGCTTTTTAAAACATATTAAGTTGTACAAGTTCTTTATATTTTTTTGGATATTAATCCCTTATCAAATGTGTGATTTACAAATATCTTCTCTCATTCAAAAGGTTGCTTTTTTTATTTTAGTGATGGTTTTCTTCACTGTGCAAAAGCTTTTTGGTTTGATGCAATCTTGTGCTTGTTTGTTAGTTTGTTTGTTTTGTACCCTTTGCCTGAGGAGGCTGGCTCAAAAAATATTTCTAAGACAATGTCAAAGAGCTGACAGCCTATCTTTTCTTCTAGCAGTTTTATGGTTTTACATTTGAGTCTTTTTATCCATTTTGAATTTCTTTTTTAATGTTAGTGGTCCAGATTCATTCTTTTGCATGTAACTATCCAATTTTCCTAAGGCCATTTATTAAAGAGACTGCTCTTTCCCCATTACACATTCTTGCCTACTTTGTCATAGATTTATTGACCATATATATGCAGGTTTATTTCTGGGCTCTCTCTTGCATCTTACTGATCTATGTGTCTGTTTTTGTGACACTACCGTACTATTTTGATTACTATAGCTTTGTAGTATAGCTTAAAAACAGAGTGTGATACCTCCAGCTTTGTTCTTCTTTGTCAAAATTGCCTTGGCTATTCAGAGTCTTTTGTGATTCTAAACAAATTTTAGGATTCTTTTTTCTAGTTCTGTGAAAAATGTCATTAGTCTCTTAATGGGATTTCACTGTATCTGTAGATTGCTTTGGGTAGTATGGACATTTTAGCAATGTTAATTACAGCAATCCATGAGCACAGTATATCTTTCCATTAATTTGTGCTGTCTTCAAATCCTTTCATCAATGCCTTATTATTTTCAGAGTATAGTCTTTCACCTTCTTGGTTAAATCTATTCCTGTGTTATTCTTTTTGATGCAATTATAAATGAAATTGTGTTCTTAATTCCTCTTTCTGATAACTCAGTATTAGTGTATAGGAACACAACAAATTCCTGTATTTTGCATCTTCTGACTTTATTGAATGCATTTATTAGCTTAATAGTTTTTGGTGGAGTCTTTAGGGTTTTCTATGTATAGTATCATGTCACCTGCAGTTGTGGTATATATAGAATGGAAAGTTACTCAGACAAAAAATACCTTGCCATTTGCAACAAGATGAATGAAGCTAGAGGTTATTATGCTGAGTGAAATAAGTCAGACATATACATGATTTCACTTACATGTGGAATCCAAAAAGCAAAACAAATGAACAGAAACAAAACAAAACAAAACAAAACAGAGATGGACTCCTAGATACAGAAAACCAACTGGTGGTTACCACAGAGAGGAAGTATAGAGGGGCAGGCAAAATAGGTGAAGGTGATTAAGAGGTAACCATGTTATAATTTCCAGTTATAAAATAAACATCATGCAGCTATAATGTATAGCACTATATAATTGTATTGTAAAGTTGTTACAATTTTGTTGACTATACTTTTGCTGACTATATTGTTGACTATGAAGTACAGTCAACAATATTGTAACAACTTCATATGGTGACAGATGGTAACTGGATTTATATGAGGATCATTAAATAATGTATATAAACATCAAATCATGATAATGTACACCTGAAACTAAAGGGATAATGTAAGTAAATTATACACCAACAATTTTTTAAAAGTCCAGAGTATACTTAATGTGTCTCCGTGTGCCTCCACTTTTATTACCTGGCTGAAGAGGTACTTGCGGTACTTCTTCATGGGGACCAGGCAGTTCCAGGGGATGCTTCCTGCTTTGTGCTTTGGTACCACAGAAGAAAACCAAGCAAATAGCCACAGACCATTTTAAAAGGAGTCAGATTAAATATTTGTGATTTTGTTTTGTAGAAAACATAACTGCTTACAGCCAACAGTTTCAATGTTGGTGCACATCAGTCTATGAGTTAGCTCATCATAACACAAATATATCAAACAAAGCAAAACTAGTTTTCTATAAATCCAGCGTGAACAATTTGTGTTCCTCAGATTTACAGACTTTTAAACTTGATGTGAAAATAAAAAATTTGCAGAATATTTATTTACCTACCAAGAAGACCTAAAAACAATTTTACATGCCCAAAATGCCACAGTATGCATTTGACTGATGACCATTTTATTATGTGCTTCCTGCACCTAAATGAAATCCTTATCAGCAGCAGGATCAATGGGTAAAATGTGTTACATCAGCCCTGCGATGGATGCTTTGCGAGCATCAGTCACTGGCACTGACAGGCACTTGTGAGAGACACTAAAGTCTACAGCAGTTAAATAACATACCTGGAGTCATTTAGCTGGCAAATGCTTAGAACTGGGAGGCTTCTTGGATGTCAGTTTTTATCCACTATGCCTAATTCTCTAAAAATCACCAGACAGCTTTGAATATTATTTCAGAAAATAAATCTAATTTATTCTTATCAGGTAGCTCAAATTTAAGTCAGCTGGCTTACTCTCAGATGGTGTCCATAGAATGTTCAATAACAGGGTAGAATTCAGTGTAGGGTAGTCACAAGCACCTGTACTCTTCAGATTTCACATTGTAAAATAAATTACAGTAACTAATAAATTTGGCTAATAATTTTTTTATAATTCGCCATTATTCAGATCTTACAAGGAAGCAACTAGAGACATAATTTAACCATATAACAACAAGCATGACTAATATTTATGGAGTATTCACTGTGTGATTAATATCAGGTATAAAAATACACCCACTCTTTACCCCATCCTGTTCCTCCACCCTTTTCCTACACTGAAGTTGCTGTCTATTCTTCCATACTGGGTTTTCATCGACCCTATTGACATTTGGGGTTGAATACTTTTTTGATTGGGGGCTGTCTGTCCTGTTGTAGTATGTTTAGCACTAGCCCTGGCCTCGAAACACTGGATGCCAGTAGCACTGCTTCTCCATGTGCGACAACCATTCAAGAAACATTTAACATCTTCAGTCAAGTGTGTGTTACAGTAAGGTCCCTTCTGAAGCATGTGGACCTGGAGGGAAGCTAGCTATGAAAACAGAGTGAGTGCATCTGGAAAGAGAGAGGGAGAGCCATGCTTAAGATACAAAATGCTCTTGATGCTACAAAACTGGATTAGATGCATTACAACTTCTAAAGGAAAAGAAGGCATTGAAGGAGAGAGGGAATTCACAGCAGTATACTTTTTCTATGAACAAATGCCACCAAACAACACAAGCAGAGTTGCCCTTTATTGACCGTTTATTTACTAGAAGTAAAAAAATATTGAGTAGAGCCCTTTATGTGCCGTAACTCATTTGCTTCTCACAGTAACTCTATTTGTAATAAATATTGTTACCTGTAATTTACAGGTGAGTCAACTGAAACTAAAGAATCACAGAGCTGGAAAACCTCAGGGCTGGAATTGGAACCCAAATTAGTAATCATTTAAAAAATATACATCTTACTTATTGTAGAAAAAAAATAAAATTAACTACTAAAGCATACTGATGCAAATGTAGGTGGACGTTTCCAGGACCTGGTCCAATGGTGACCCTGTCTTGCTAGGAAATGACAGAGAAATGCACGAGAAAACCTTCAGAGGCTCAAGAAAAAGGAGGCAGTTTTACTTGTACAACTGCCCTTCTTGCCTGCTCTGCTTTTTGCTTGGGTTCTGCTCTGAGAATTTGGTAACTGGTATCTAAAGTTAGAAGCTGTTCTCTAGCAAAGGCCTGTTGGTCCAGTCCTTATGCCGATTAAATTTTTAAGCCCTCGCAGCCTGTTTTGCAAATACTACTCTGCTGCTCTACCTGAGGAAGGCAATAACCAACTAAAGGCTTCAGACACGCAGGCAGCGCTGCACGGTGCTACTGGCCAAACAACAGTGCAAAGGAATAAATGATTAATTCTTTTAAAGGGTGAATTGAAAGTTGCCCTTTATTTTTCCTGACCTCTAGAGAACTTGTCTGAAAATAATATCTTTCTGCGTGTATACACATACCAGAATCGGAGACAACCCTTCCAATGTACAGAAAGTAGAAAGCATTAAGTATTGTCGAAAGACCCCTTTGAGTGACAGGGCCCCTAACAGGAGCCTTGATGTAGAGTTCCTCTCAGGAGCAGCCTGACCATAAAAGCCTCTCCCTCAGAGACATCTGTAGTGGTAAGATAATGTATACAAATATGAAAAATTAAACTTCCAGAGACAAATAGAATTTAGAAAGAATAAAATTATCTGGCTGTGGAAGAAATGTGTTGCATAATGTTAGGGGACATTTGTAAAAAGAAGAGTTCCTTCAGATGGATCCACTACAGAGCATACCGCGGACTCGGGGATCAGGCAGAGGCCAAGATGCCAGGACACATTCCTTCATTCCACCAGGGAGCACAACGTGGTAAATTAGAGCTGGATCACAGCTTCTTTGTAGCAGGAAGCAGTCGGACTTAGTGCACAGGCCACGGTTCACACCAAAATCTAAATCCATGCCATAAAAGACCTTAAGATGGCTTCTAAGTAGCTTGTAAAAGCATCTAAGTGTCTGAACATGTTCTACAGAAGAAAATATAACATTTCATTCTACTATTATTTTTGTAAGACAGAACCATTTGTATTGATAGTAGAAATGTTCATTATGTTAGGCTAAAATACTCTAAAAATAAATCCAAACTCTAATGTTTCACACACAAGAGTTGCTTCTTTCTTTCTCAGTGCAAAGCAGGCATGATACTTCTTCCACCCCGCCACCTCTAGAACCTGGTCAATATCTAGACCCAACCAGAGGGAGGGGATAAAAAGCACACCCAATTTTGAAGGCCATCACCCAGAAGAGGCACACGGCAGTTCCACTCACATTATACTAGGTGCGTGGCCCTGCACTGAAGACAAAGGGGCTGGGAACTGTAGTCCCTCTCTCAGAAGGCACCACACAACTGGCATAGAACAGGAGGAAGGGTTTGGAAGGTCACTAAGTCATCTCCATCACAAATCAACAAGAGTAAAAACAAGTGCAGCTTGACTGACAACAGAATTGCAAAGGCAGAATATTAATAGTTTAGGTTCCCTGGACCAATCATTCAAAATCAATGTAAATATAATATATCAGGAAAATAGCAGACACAAATTCAAAACAGAATCAAAGTATTGGTACCGCTTTATAAAGAACTGAAATTCAATGTTGGATCAGTAGCTAATAGACATTCTATTTTATGCTGTTCTGTTGCACAGAGAAAACAATAACAGGTAAATCAGACAGACCTGACTAAAGGTTCTGTGTATTTCTCACTGCGTGAGCTTGGGAGAGCCAGGTAAGTTCCCTGATTCTCAGTTTCCCATTCTCTAAAATAGAGTTAATACCATCTATTCATTTGACTTTAAGTAATTAATAAATATATAAAAAGAACTTGGCAGAGTTTATGGTATCAATAAATGTTAAATAAGATACTCATGACCATTATTACTCTTCATCATATAAGTTTTAATTTTAGAGGTTGATGCAACCTCTAAAACCAAGTTCATTATCCTTTCTGGTACTCCTTTCAAGTTCTTTGCCTCTGAGGGATGCTTCTGTTATTGGAAAAACAATTGCTCCTGGGCACACATTTTTTTAGCCAGCTTTGATTTCCTCTTACCTCTTTATCCAAATTCCAGGTGTATAAATACCCATCATGTGCCTACCCAACCTCCCTAATTCGATTTCTATTATGGACAACAACATTGCCACCTTGCACTTTCCTGCCAGAAACCTCTTTATTCATCAGTGACAGGTCAGCTTGAAAAACGGTAAGAGAAAAATAGCTAAAATTATATTCCACTTTGTCTAGTCCACATTAACCCAATCAAAAATTTTAAATTATACTATTTTACCAGATGTGTGAATTTTAAATTAAGGCTTAAATTCAAACTGTGGTCTCAGATTTCAACAAATCAACAGACGTTCCAAAGCACAAGGTATTCATTGGTTACATTCTAAAGTGTTGGTCACATTGAAATTAAGAACGAAATGACAGCAACCAGAGGGGAGATGGGAGGGGATAATGGGAGAAAAGGGGGGAACGGATGTCAAGGATCGTGTATAAAGGACACGCGGACAAAGCCAAAGGGGGGTAGGATCAAGAGTGGGAGGTGGAGATGGCTGGAGTGGGGGGACAATGGAAACAACTGTGCTTGAACAACAATAAAAAATATTAAAATAAAAAAGTGTCACTTAAAAGAAAATACACACAATCATTTTACATCTTTGCTTACACACACATTAGAAGATCATTTATGCTACCTAGCATAAAGACAACTGCTGCCATATTCAAACACCATCAATCTTATTTTCAAGTACCTCTAAGTGTAACACTTCTTTAATAACTGAACTATCTGAATTCTTTAGCAGATCTGACATGCGCTTCTATCATCCCTTCAGCCAAACTAGGCACCTCTCGTATGAATCGTCACCATCACCTCATTTGTCTCCATGTTCCCTAAATTTCCACAGCATATTTCAGTTGGGTAGCATTTGAATATATAATGTAGACTGTCATCTAAAATCATAGCTAAAGGATAAAGATTATTTTTTTCAAATTCCTTCTTTTTGTAGCATTCAACCTGAGCCCTTTGAGCTCCATTTTATGTATTAAGTGTGGAAAGATTTTCAGTAGGTATGACAGAGAGCAAATAGAAAGGGCTTCAGGATCAAATTTGACTCTTTCTCCAATTGTTCCCTGTGTTGACTTGTATGTGTTAGTTAATTTTGAGACTTATTTTCTCTGCTCCGTAAATGGGAATACAATATTGCACCCTTAAAATTACTATGAAATAAAGATAAACTGGACTTTAAGTTCCTTGAAATCAAATAGCTTGCTTCGATCACTCAATCACTCCTTATTATATTCCCAGTGCCTAACAGTGCCCTACACATGATAGGCAGTTGATAAGGCATAGATTTTTATTATTGCCAAAATAGGATATTGTAAAAAATACCTAGAACAGTCATATATAACTCTAGGTAGAATTAAACACTTACATGATACAGATAATAAACTTTATGTTAAAAGACTACAGAAGCAATGAAGAAGTAGCAAAAGCTTCAGGCTAAAAACTAGCCCTTAACTAGTCAGTAACCTTAAAAAAAAAAACTCACTTGCAGAATTTAGTGTTAGTACAGGACCAAGTAACCTATCCATTCCCAAGATGCAGCAAAGCCAAAATGTCATAAGGAAAATACTTTGGAAAGGGGAAGGAGAAAAAGTGACATTTTGTTGAAATATGGTTTAAGTCAGAATAAAAAGTAAATCTCTAATTTGAAGATTGTGTAAATTGGTAAGAATTTGTCTCCAAATGAATAATCAAAGTTATCATATCCTCTTCACTAGGTTTCTATTGCAAAGTGGGCTTTAGATCTTCAATTCCTATTGTATGGCCATTATACTAAAAGTAGAACAAAATTAATAAAATCTTCTTTTAACTACATATGCATTAAGATCATCAAAATGTGGTAGACCTGACAGCACTGTCTGCTTTTTTGTTTCAATACTGATCCCCGACCTAATGTGTTCTGGTCATAAGCAGCAGCTACTTAATAAGCATCTCATTGTTTAAAACAGAAATTGGTCTTTTTGGTTCCAGTTATTTTCTTTGGAACTGCATGTTTTCATTTTTACATGGCATGCCACATTCAGCTCCAATGATTTGTATTGAATCAGTCAAATTATTAACTGTAGTTCCAAGGCACAAATGCAAACCAGGTCTGGTCTTGTTATTTGTGTTCTAAAACACTGAGGCAAAATGGCAATTACAACCACCACTGATCAGTGTTTTGTGAAGCTTCTTAGTCAGTGCCACGAACTGAGCCACAGATTCAGCAAGGCTCCTTTCAGACTCGGTGTCAATAGCTCACCATAAAGATTCACTATGCTGCTGGTAGACTCAGTGAGGTGGTATGATAATTTTCTATTTTTTTGAAACCTCAGCACTTTCTAGCCCTTTTTCACAGAGGTGACTTTAATATGCATCACAGAAGGTAACCCTACAGTTCTGTTACCTCTTGAGTCTGTGCTTTCAGAATATCAAACTGTACAGTAGAAGCCAGAACTGGAAAAAGAAAGTGTAAGAAACACATCTGAGAACAGGCAGAGGCCGAGTTGCTTGTTTGTTAGCCTTTTCCCTCCCTCCGGCTATGATCTTTTGTAATGCTAACATGAGAGGCAAGTTTCATGGAAGCAGGCCCCTTTGGTAGAAGACTTTGGAAGAGACAGATTCTGCCCCACAGGCCCAGTAAGGCAAACTGCCCGGGTGCTACAGCACAGTGTTCGAACTCGCACAGGATGCTCGGGTTCTCTGTCATTGTACCAATAGTCCCACACCCTTCGGTGATGCAAAGAACAATTGCCTGGAAAACAAGGTGGGCATCAAAAGTGAGTAGGACTGAAATTTCATTTCTATTCATACATCACTCATAGAAAATCTTCTATGTGTAACCCAGAGGTCTGAAAATCCTCTGGCCTTTGTGGGTCCTGTTTGCAGTACCACATAAGGTGGAACCATCCCATGCACAGTGGGTAAACACCCAAGGGGTTTACATTCCTCTTGAGTCATTTATAATATAGCCTAATTTCCAACTATTGCTCTCAGCTTCTCTTACTCATTCTCTTTTATGACATATTTTCTTATTCAGGGATAGACTGGGGAGCACAGCACACAGGAGAATGAAAGTTCAGAGAAGACCGGGGTTCAAACATCTGCTCTGTGATTCATTAACACAACTGATAGGGTTAAAAGTGAATTAAATTTGATAAAAGTTTAATAATGTCCTGGTAGGAAATGCCTCATAATTGGGTATTATTAACCTTGTATTAGGATTTCTAAATTATGAGTTTTATGAGCAATCATCCTAGTTAATCAAACAAAAAATGCAGTATTGCAAAATTTTTGTTTAATGAGTTTATTTAAGAAGTTAATGTTCACAGTTTTGTCAGGCCTCAAAAGAAAGATCAGAATTCATATTTAAAAGCATTATATATATTTTTAAGCCCTAGCAATTGGCTTGTCCCATTTTAGAAGTGGGGGAGTAATGACCAGAAGTGTTGTGTTTCTGTTCAGAATCACAGATGGAAGCGCGAGACTTTTGAAAACACGCTGCCCTGACCAGTGGATTGTTTCTTTCCTGGGCAGATGGCCTCAGGTTTCTAAATCAGCACATAGACCTCCACTTTCCTTCTAGAAAGTACATTTTACTGAGCCTAGTGAATCTTTCAGATTCTTGTTCATCTTAGGGCATTGATTCTCAATTCGACTGAAGCCAACAATGGGGCAGATACAGATGACCGGTCAGAGCATTATGCTTGGGCATAAGTGAGTGAAATCTTGACTTTGGGCCGTATGACCTTTCTCTAGAGTCTCAGAAAATTAAATTCATGTGGGGATACTACAAAAAGGTTGCCTTGAAGATGGTAGGATTTCATAATGAGAATCATTTTTACATCAAGATACTCAGAGGCTTTATTCTCTGACTACTACTGGGGTACAAAATAATGCTTGGAAATTTCTAGGTGCAAAGAGAAGACAGGCTTTGAAATTTTGTTGTTGTTGCTGCTTTTTTTTTTTTAATCCTCACCTGAATACATGTTTATTGATTTTAGTTAGAAAGAGGGGAAGGGAAGAAGAGAGAGAGGAAGAGAAACACTGATGTGAGAGAGAAACATTGATTGCTTGCTTCTCATACACACCCCAAACAGCAACCAAACCCTCAACCTACGCATGCGCCCTGACTGGGAGTAAAACCAACAAGCTTAGTTTATAGGATGGGGCTCCAACCAACTGAGCCACACCAGCCAAGGCTGTTGCTGTTTTAATATCCCTGGTGAAATAAAGCCAATTAATGTTTTCAAATAAATAAACATGAATGGCAAAAGTATTAAAAAACCAATATGCTACCTATATATGTCAGCAGTCTAGAAGTCAAACTTCAACTGAGCTCCCTTTCAGAAACTTTTTAATGTAAATGAATAGCAAGCAAGGGATTATTAGGTAGGTAATGTAGTGTATTTGGTTCAGTTAATTAAGGGTACAAATATATAAAAAAAACTTTGAGTTTTGCTGTGTGCTAAATTATTGGCTAAGCACTTTGTAGCATATCTCTAATATCCCCAGTTAATTTGCATATTATGGTACTCAGAATGGCATGCAATTTAAAATTTACGAATTGTTTATAACTTGAATTTTTTATGGAATATTTTTGGACTATGGTTTACCGCTGGTAACTGAAATCATAGAAAGTGAAACCACAGATAAAGGAGTACTGTACCTCCTGTGTATATGCGATACACCCAGGAAAGCTGAGTAACTCCCAGAAAAGGCCCCACCCGACACTTTAAATACCGTGTCCACCTGAAGACCCAAGAAAGATGTTTGGGGACTATGGGCAGTTATAGGAGGCTACCGGGAAAAGCAAAGCACAAGGAGAGTGTGGCTGTAAGCAGACTTAATTCTCTGCCTTCCTCTCTTACAAGTCTCTAAAGATTTAGTCATACTCCTCTTCTTGGTTCAGAGAGGGTGAGCCCCTTACAAATGGAGATTCCCCTTATAAGTGTAAATGTCTCTTATAAAGGGTAACTTCAACTTGGGTTTTCAGAGTTTCTCCTGAGTCTGCTGTTTCTTAAAAATAACCAGTTCAAAATCATCTTTATTTCAGACACATATATCATGGTGGCAAATTCTGCTTCACTACTTTATTTCTAACTGTCCAATAGCTACACAAGTCATTTAAAGTTAAAATGTCTGATAATTGTAAATGTATGTCTTTATTAAAATACATATTACTAGCACTAAGGATGTTTAGTATACAGTACAGTTAGTTGACCAGACAGACACCACAGAAGTGGTGAACTGTGCTGAATACCTATCCTAACTGACAGATGAGAAGTGACATTTATGGATAACAGAATCATGAACATACCTACTTAAGCAAAATAACCATTTTTTTTCCTGGTTTTCATAAGTCAGAGAAAAATCAGGTGAACGAGTCATTACAGTCTTAAAAGTTTAATAAATGGCTGATTTAGGTTTAAAGTACATAAAGTTCATGCATTTAGCCTCCATATTTTTCAGAATATTAAAATGTGTGCTAGAACTACACAGACCATGACAGCCAGCCATTGGGAAAGCAGCATATTTTGAATACTTTCTCCAAAATGACTAGGCCTTTTAGAGAACCCACTAATTGTGGGAAATAATTGGTTTTCTTCTCTTGCTGATATGACTAAGTGGCTAGTAGAAATGGCAGGCAAACTAATTATATTTAGGAGAGCTCAGTCTCTCCAATTTGGCATTGGATTCTTAAAAGCTACCTACCCAGTCATACCGTAAAAATGCATCTATTATTTTTTTGTTCTAAGTACTGGTAATAAAATAAGGAAGAAAGTAAATGTTTTTCCTAAGTATTTTGTCCTTTGCTATCCTACCCTAACCTCTTTCTCCTGGATATTTCTTCTTCATATTTACGAATTCTGCTTAGATATCATCTTTTCTGGAAATATCTTGATGCTTCCATAGTGCTTTCTATTTAGTTCTTTTGTCACGTTTTTATCCTGTATGGTCATTGCCTGTTTTCTTGCCTGAATTCTCCTACTCCCCTCCCTGTCCTATGAACAGTCACCGTGTCATTCACCATTATGTTCCCATCACCTAAAATGTGCTTGAAATCATCAGACTCTATAAACACGTACTGATGCCAAAGCGATGTCTCTACTGTCTAAACACTACTCTTTAATGACTAACGTACACAGATGTGGGTTCTTCAGGGTTATAAGTGTACCGTAGGTGTGAGAACCCAAAGAAGGACAATGAGCTGGGTCTCAGTGAGCCACAGTCTTCTCCAGGGAGAGAGGACATTCACAGCCATCTGCATCTGTGGCACTAGGACCAGGGCTTCCTGAGTAATTGCTCTCCTGCACTTACCAAAACAATACACAGCTTTTCCCCATTTATCTTCACTCCCCAAAACCCACCATGGAATGCCCTACTCTGAAAGACAGATGAGAATAGACTGTCTCTCTCTTCCAAGTTAATCAATGTTTTACTGTGAATTGAACAAATAAGTAGATAAATATCCCACACCAAGGGCTAAGTGACTGAAAGACTGAAGCTTATCGGCTGTCACTTCTGTGAAACTGTCCCAATTTCACACTCAGGCACTCTTTCTATTATGGAAGGGAAAAGATACCAACTTAGAACAATGATCAAGAGAAGCACGGACTGAAATGAAACTGGTTTTCATAACTTATCTTCAGAACAGTTAACTAAAGACAGACATTAAAAATTTACATTAAAATAGCGAGAGAATGACATCTACTGGTTGAGAGAATTTCATCTTATGGACAGCTGGTTAATTTTTTATTCCCTTATGAAGTTTAAATATTTCCTTTTCTCCCTACACATGAAACTCCAATTAATGATAATGGGAATTATCTATACACCATGGGGGAGGAATTGACCTATTATCTGTGTAGTTCTAATAATAATGAAAGAAAATTAATCCTCAGTTGGCTAGCATCGCAGTTGGAAGTATTTTAGAAGAGGCTTTCAATGACTGACTTTATTTCTACACACAAAAAAAATGGTATTCTATGACCATCCTTTGTACGCAACTTAAGTTCACCATTACTCTTTTAAATAAAAAAATAGATTTGTGTGTGTTTAAAATAATTTATTCTAGTTAACATAGGAGCTTCCTGAACTGTGAATAATCTGTACTCTTAAAAATAAACAGAAGAAAATTGGTGTGTCCTTGACTTTAGTGATGACCTCTCAGATAGAGCACCAAAGGCCTAATCCCTGGAAAAAAATTAATAAGTCAGATTTCATTAAAATTAAAAGCTAGTCTGTGAAAGACACTGTTGAGAGAATAAAAAGGCAAGCCACAGACAGGGAGAAAATATTTCCAAATTGCATAGCTGGTACAGGATTTGTATCTAAAATATACATAGAACTCTTAAAACTCAGCACTAATAACATAAACAACTCTATTTAAAAAACAGTCAAAAGTTCTAAAGAGGCACTTCACCAGAGAAGATATACAAATGGTAAATAACCACATGAAAAAATGACAACAGTATTTGTCATTATGAAAATGCAAAGTAAAACAATTGGATACCCCTGCATACCTATTATGGTGACTAAAACTCAAAACACTGAAATTACCAGTACATGGAGTACCAGGCACTGTTACATATTGCTGGGGGGATGCAGCTGGTACAGCCACTTTGGAAGACATGTTGGAAGACATGTTGGAAGTTTGGCAGTTTCCCATAAAGCTAAGTAATGCCTTATCATGTACCCCAACAAACACATTTTTAGGTATTTACACAATTGAGTAGAAATTTATGTCTGCAGGAAACCTTCATGTGAATGTTTATAGCAGTTTTATTCATAACCCCCGAAAACAGGAAGAAACCAAGATGCCCTACAATAGGTGAAAGGATGGGCAAATGGCAATGTTTCCGTACCATGGGATACTGTTCAGCAATAATAAGGGTTAAACTATGCAGACGCATGGGTGGATCTTACATACGTACTGCTCAGCGAACGAAGCCACTCTGAAGAGGCTACATTCTATATACTCCCATTTGTATGGCATGCTGAAAAGGCAAAACTGCAGCGATGGTGAAAAGATCAGTGGGACAGAAACACTATTCTGTATAGCAATGCCGTGTTGGATACATGCTACAAAAGTATCCAACTGGATTGGAAATGTGTGACACAACTTCACTGAAATGGGGGGAAGGAAATGCTGCCCAAAGGAGCCTGGAGAGACTGTTAGACTAAAGACAAAAGAAATTGTACATAAGCCCTGCACTGTAGTTGGTAAAGTGCTTTTCCACAGGGTGTGGTTTAACAATTCTGAGAGCACAGTACATGTATACTGGGACTGCACAAATAAGTAAATGGATGACAGATGGTGGGAGCCAGGATTCTTACTGTTGGGAGGGTCACATATAAGCAAGGGAGGAAGGCTAGAATAATGCAGGATAAAAGTCAGAGACATCAGCATAAATGCATGTTTAGCTTACTATAGATACAGATATTTCCCATATACGTGTTATACATTAAATGTATAATATAACTACTGGGATGTGCACATGCACAGTTTGGTATACACACATCTATTCCCAGCTCTGCCTGCTGAGAAGGCCTAGAAAACAATGATACCCTATAGCAGGAAGTCCTCTCCACCCCAACATCCCATCACTTGGCACTTAGCATCTCACTGCATTCCATCCAGCAAAGGGGTTAAGAACAGGCCACCCCAAGATGTGCTACTTTTGCTCATGGGTTGGTTTGAGCGAAAAGGCAAGGTTGCCTTGCCAACCAAGGCAATTGAGATCCTGTGGGCTCACGAGAAACGTTGACCTCTCCCTCAAAGAATTTAAATTTAAACTTCCGGCCAAGATAGAGGCGTAGGTGGACACACTGTTCCTCCTCTTACAACTGAAATTAAGGACAACAAAGATTTAGAAACAAGAAAACAACCGGAATTCACAGAAAACTGAACTGTATGGAAGTCCAACAACCATTCATCCAGACCAGTAAGAGGGGCGGAGTTGAAGCAGGAAAAAGTGGAGGTGTGGACCGGGCACACAGGCAGCAGCGGTTAGCAGACCCCAGGGGCACAGGCAGTGGCTAGCAGACCCCGGGCACGGGGTGGCAACTATGCAGACCCAGTGAGGCCGCACAAGGTGGCTGGCTGACCAGGTGGTCCCACATTCGCACACAGATAATCCAGGTGAAGGGGAAGCAGCGGAAGGGACTGGAATCCGAGAGAGAGCAGAGCGAGCGCCATTGTTCCCTCTTGGACCCCGCCCACACATACAGCATCACTACCCAGCCACTTGCTGCCCCGCCCTGGGGAACACCTAAGGTTCCACCCCTCACTACATAACAGCTGCAACTAGACAAAAAAAAAAAAGAAAGAAAAAAAGAAAAGACAAAAAGAAACAAAAATGGCTCAAACCAGAGAACAAATCAAAGCCCCAGAGCCAATTTATCTAAGTGACAAAGAGATAGCCAACCTATCAGATGCGCAATTTAAAGCCCTGGTGATCAGGATGCTGACAGAATTGGTTGATTTTGCTCACAAATTACATGAAAAAATGGAGGCTACCATAAGTGAAATGAAGAAAAATGCACAGGGATCCAACAGAGATGGGAAGAAAACTGGGACTCAAATCAGTGGAGTAGACCAGAAGGAAGAAAGAAACAACCAAACAGAAAACAAGAAAGAAACAAGAATTCAAAAAAAAAATGAGGACAGGCTTAGGAACCTCTAGGACATCTTTAAACATCCCAACATCCGAATTGTAGGGGTACCAGAAGGGGAAGAAGAAGAGCAACAAGTGGAAAACTTATTTGAACAAATAATAAAGGAGAACTTCCCCAATCTGGCAAAGGAAATAGACTTCCAGGAAGCCCAGGAAGCTCAGAGAGTCCCAAAGAAGTTGGACCCAAGGAGGAACACACCAAGGCACATCAGAATTACATTAGCCAAGATTAAAATGAAGGAGAGAATTCTAGAAGCAGCAAGGGGATAAGAGGACAGTCACCTACAAAGGAGTTCCCATCAGACTGTCAGCGGATTTCTCAAAAGAGACCTTACAGGCAAGAAGGGGCTGGAAAGAGGTATTCCAAGTCATGAAAGTCAAGGACCTACATCCAAGATTGCTCTATCCAGCAAAGCTGTCATTTAGAATGGAAGGGAAGATAAAGTGCTTCTCAGATAAGGTCAAGTTAAAGG
>PVKU01013967.1:0-25617 GCA_004027475.1 Anoura caudifer
ATTCTGCTTCCCAGGGTGTGTCCTTCCAAAGTTCCCTGGGAGACAAAGTAACTTCTCCCCCCCCACTACCTGTTCCATGCTCGTGTCTTTTTCATACCCCCCCACTCCTAGGAATGCAGAAGGCCAGAGCCATAAAGTCTTTATGGAGTATTTTTCTCCTCTGTCCTACATCATGTAGGTGAAAAACTGAGTTCCAAAGAGAATCATCTCTAAATCCCAACAATTTAAGATCACAATCAAGATGCACATGTATGTGTACAGTTGCATATCTGTGTTTACGAACAGCCTGTATGTTATGTGTGTGCTTGCTAATATTTCCTGTATGGTTATGGGCATCAGTGTTCATTACCCACATGTCAAATTCTTCAATGTCAAATTCTTCCTTAGCAAAGAAATAAGACAGCTAACTCCTTAATGTTTCTACATGAACTGTTTCCCTATTGGGTGGGGTATTGATTGAAGTTATTTTCCTCCCCAAGTATTTTAGTATATAATGTTCAGTAATAGATTTATTGCTTCATGGGGCAGGGCCATTTGTTTCTTTATATGACTGTGGACATGAGTGTGTTAAAGTAAAATTTAACTCACTCTCTCTTAGGACTACCATCTCATTACATACTGCCACTGATTCCTACTGAAGACTGGTGACTTAGTAAGTTTTTCTCCTTTTGCCTACTCAGACTTTCATTCCACTATGCCACCATTCAACCAAACTAGTGATAACCAGCAGACCTTCACACTGACTGGGATTCCAGGAATGCCAGAGAAGGACTTTTGGTTGGCCTTGCCCCTCTGTCTTACAGTACCACAGTCCTGGGTAATGTCATTATCCTTATTGTCATCAAAGTTGAGCAAAGTCTTCATGAGCCCATGTATTATTTTCTGGCTATGCTAGCTTCCACAGACCTCAGCCTTTCACTATCTTCCATGCCCACTATGATAAGTGTTCACTGGTTCAACTGGTACTCAGTAACTTTTGATGCCTGCATCACTCAGATGTTCTTTATCCACACCTTTGGGGGAGTGGAGTCAGGTGTTCTGGTGGCCATGGCCTTTGATTGCTTTGTGGCTATTCACTTCCCTTTGCACTATGCTACCATTCTCACTCATGGAGTCATCAGCAACACTGGGGCAGCAGTCCTGCTGCAGAGTGTGGTGGCTGTGCTCCCTGTGCCTTTCCTCATCAAAAGGCTACCTTTCTGCCACTCTGACATCCTATCCCATGCATACTGCCTTCATCAGGATGCCATGAGACTTGCCTGCGCTGACACCCATGTCAGTAGCATCTATGGCCTGCTGGCTGTGATCTTCATCATTGTCCTAAATGCTTTGGTCCTTTTGGTCTCTTACATTCTAATCTTCCAGGCAGTATTGGGCATTGCTTCCCAGGAAGAGAGATTCAAAGCTCTCAACACCTGCCTTTCTCATATCTGTGCAGTGCTACTGTTCTATGTGCCTCTCATTCGCATGACTCTGATTCACCAATTTGGGAAGCACTTGTCACCAGTAGTACACACACTCATGCTACCTGTTGTTCCCCCCTGTGCTCAATCCTGTTGTGTACAGTGTTAGAACCAAGCAGGTCAGGTGACAGATTGTCCAAATGTTTTGTGGGGGCAGGATTGCCCCTTAGTAATGTCTGCTACTTCTGTGCAAATGCAATCAAGTCAGAGAAAAGTGTCAAACATAACACTGCAGTAGAAATTCATGCAGTGGTAGAAATGGTCTGAATCTCTGTTGTTGAATTCAGTAACTATCAGCCATACATGGCTATTAAGCACTTGAAGCTTTACTAGTGTAACCAAGGATCTAAATGTTAAAATTTTAACTAATTGAAATGTAAATTTAAATAGTCACATGTAGCTTATAGCTACTTTATTAAACAGTAAAAATCTAATGGATTGTGACATGTCATTGCATAATAGTTTTGATGAAATCAAGAAATTATATTAGCTAGATAAAAATTGAACTTCTTCAAAATGGTGTATAAAAACTTTTTCAACACCTATGTACAATCAGATTTACTCTTTTTGGTATATAGTTCTGTAAGCTTTTACAAACATATGAACCATGAACCACCACTGACACCAAGGTACCAAAAAATTACATTACTTCCCCAAATTCCTTCATGATGCCCCTTTGTAGTCAACTTCCCCATCCATACCCACTCTTTGGCAAGCATTGATTTGTCCTCCATGCCTATAATTCCTCTTTTTCCAGGGTATCTTGGAACCCTGAAGTATGTAGTCTTCTATGTTTGACTTCTTGGTGCAATGCATTTGAGATTCACTTATGTTGTTTTGTGTATTGGTAACTAATTTCTTTTCTTGCCAAGTAGTATTCCATTGTATGCTAGGTTATTATTTAACCACCTTTTTCAATAAAAATTTCCATATTGTTTTTATTCTATTTTGATCACTCTTATATTCAATGCTGACAATGGCATATTTGTTTTCTTCTACCTTTTCTGTTTATTTATATGTTCTTGAAGTATTTTTTAATAAAAATAATGTGTGTATGTGCAATGGGTTGGAAGCAAGACAGAAAAATATTAAAAAGAAAATAGCATGTGTGGAGCATGAAAGCATAGTGCATTCAGTGGCCTAGACAACTAAGGACCTCTCTATACACTTTAGTTATCTGTGTCAACCTCACTTCAGT
This sequence comes from Anoura caudifer, assembly GCA_004027475.1. Taxonomy (NCBI): domain Eukaryota; kingdom Metazoa; phylum Chordata; class Mammalia; order Chiroptera; family Phyllostomidae; genus Anoura; species Anoura caudifer. The sequence continues at coordinate 2,662 of PVKU01013967.1, forward strand.
CCAGAAGGCTTTTCTGTCATGTCTTTTATTGTGTTAGAGTTTCTCACACAGTATATAATTGCCTAGCAGCACATCTTCCCTGCTATTCTATATACTTTATAAAAACAGAAACCCTTTTTGTTTCAGTTCAGTCTATCCCAAGTACTCAATGTAGTTTAGATTCTACTTTAGAACATATGGAGGACACTCAATATGTATTTGTTGAACTAAAGAATGAGTGAAAATTTTACTTTATCAAGACAGATCTTATGCTTCCCAACTTGTTTGTCTCATTTAGTATTAGTAAGTCTCATTCAAAATTTCCGAAAGCATGCATCTTTCCTGATGGAAATCAGTTTATAGTTGTCCATACAAAAATAATACTGTAATTAATAAATAATAATACAAGAATAAACTGTGTTTTGTGTACTCACAACTGCAAACCTACTTTTGCCACACCCTGTGTATAAGTCTGAACATTACTTATTATGGAACTTTGTGGACTTATTCTGTCTACTCATTGGGATAGTCAGCTTTGCTCAGTGTACCTGATAAAAATATAGTGAGAGTATAAATGGAAAATGTTTTAAGGAAGATTAAAAAAGTCAGTGATTATTAGATATGGTCAACATTATCTACTGCTTATGATGGAGAAGTAAATTCTGGTCAAATGAGCCTTAATCCAGATGTGGGCATGCAATGGGGATCAAGCAATCCATATGATGGATAAGTTGAAGACAATGTATTGAAACCATATTTCCTGAATATGTGAGTGGAAGCAGTTGACCACAGAAAGTAGTACAGCAATGTTCGTTAAGATCAGAAAGAGCTTTAGAGTAAGATAGACATGGGCTTAAATATAAGCTAACTTACTAACTTTTAGTTAAGCAAATTTATTTAAAACCTATCTGATTTTCAATTTCTTTAATTGCAAAATAATGGAGAATAATACTTAACTCATAAGTTTGACAAGAATAAATACAACAATGTATTTAAAGGGTAAAGTGCAATTTTTGTTATGTATTATGAGTTTATCAGATGTTTAGAAGGGGAGGTGGGAGGCAGATGTGACTCAGGTAATAAGATGGCTTCTTAGGAGAGGTACCTGAGTGAGAGGAATAGCCAAGGGAACAATGAGACTTGTTAGGAAGAATACATATTGGAGAAAAAACCCAAAACAACAAACAAACAAACAAACAAACACCAGAGGGCTGACTTTTTTGCATTCTGCAGATCACTGTCTGAAATTCAGGGAGCTGCCTTGGCTGAGGATCTGTAGCCTAAGGCAGGGTGAAGAAGAATGTTGTAGTTGTCTGATCCAGGCAGGCAGCTTTTGAAGGTAGCCATTACTGTCAGTCTCCAGGGCCAGAACTCTACTTACAGCCCCTGATGTATGGGGTTTGCTTGAGCCCCGGAGCAGGGTTGGAACATGTGTCAGGGAGATATGTGGAGCTGTTGTAGAGGAACACATTCATATGGGTTCTGTGACTCTTGCTCCAACCAGTACACTCACTCATTAATGAAAATAGCTCTCTGTTGCCTGGTGACTCTACTAGCTGCCTATAAAGCTCATACCCTCCAGAGCTGGCTTAGCTCCTGTTCTGTGATGGTAATGAAGTTGGTGGTGTTTCCCCTGGTGTAAGCAGGTAAGAAGAATGCATAAATGCAAAGGGATGGGAGGGGAGGGATTAAAGAATGAAGAAGGAGGGAACAGTGATAAGGGATTAAATGAAGAAAAGTACAAGTAAGGTGCGATGGAGAAATGGAGGAGTGTAATGGAGCCTAGAAGAAATTGAAACAGGATTATGGAAGACATGAGGGAAAGAAGGAAGAGCAAAAGAAATAGGACCCAGAACTATCTGTCTGTGGTCAAGATTATTCAACAGTCATTCAACATTATTAACTGAAGCTCTATATTATTCCAGATCCTACTTTTGTAGCTCACCTTGAGAGAAGATAAACAGGCATATCCAAACTTTTAAAAGACTCATACATCAGGCAGATAAAAGAGATGACACTTACATGTAAAAATTACTACTATCAACCATGATTAAGAGTCCAATGGAAGGTATAAGCATTAAATGGTGCAGAGATTTAGAAGCAGAGGGTAAGTTTCAGGTTAACATGGCTTGGAGTTGTCAGGACAGGTTCTAGAGAAAAGAGTAGATTTCGATGTCACCCTGGCCAGGTGGTTCAGTTGATTGGGGCATCATCCCATACACCGAAAGGTTGTGGGTTCAATTCCTAGTCCAGGGCGCATACCTAGTTTGCAGTTTCCATCCCCAGTCAGGGCGTGTCCCTCACTGGGGCAACCGATTGATGTTTCTCTCTCACACTGATGTCTCTGTCTCTGTCTCTCTCTTCCCCCCTTCCTCTTTTTCGAAAATCAATAAACATACCCTTGGGTGAGGTTTAAAAAATAGATTTCAGTGTTGAGAAATAAACAGAAGATGGGGATTTATAAATGAAGAGTATGGATCTATACCATCATTGATGCCACAAAGCAGGAATGTTGACCTTTGAATCACTGAGTTATTGAGTTGGGTGGATAATATCCTCATTTAATCTGGCCTTCTGTATATGAATTGGAAGATGTTACCTTCTGCCTGGCCAATCAAATAGAGAACTAAAGATACAAAGCTCTAGCCTATTCTTCTGATTAGTGGGCAATGCAGAGAAAACCTTGATGAACTGAGGAGCAAAGTCTGTCCTACAACTGGTTCCAGAGTGTATGAGCTCACTGGGTCTGGAGAAAAGGCCCTTTGATCCTTCTCCTGTCCATAGTTCTGCATTCTGTAGGAAACAAGTTCTCCACCAACAAAATGAGCTACTGTCTCTTCTCCTCCTAACCCTCACATCACCCAGTGTCATCTTGTTGTCCTTTATGACGTACAACTCAAAGAACAGAAGATAATGATGGTCTGTTTTTTAAGAAGAGTAATTTCTTAATTACTCTTTCATTCCAAAATTCCTTTATATGTACAGCAGCTCATAGAGACACACATACAATACAGACATGTGAACATTTACATATTCTTTTAAACACACATGGACTGAATCCACACACATTCTTTTTAAAACTATGAGGACATTTTCTTCCTTTTACTTATTTTTCTATTTCTCCTCTAAATCATATATATATATATATATACATATATATATGCAATTCTTATTTTTTAAAAAGAGGAAATTATACTGTCCAACTGTTCAGATTTTCTCATAAGCCTGGCTTCTCTAATGGTCTATGGTTAAATAAAACATAGGATACTTTGTAGTTAATAAATCTGGTTTTTAATTTTGAATCTGTATCTAACTTTTTTACTTCTGAAATACAATTTACTTTGAGGGGTCATTTCTGTTAAACAGAGAAAGACATCTATATCATTTTCCTGGTATTATATAAAATTATATATAAGATAGTTAGCAAATGTTGACATATACAATGCATCTTAATTCTTTTCATTTTCTCTTAACCTACCCCCTTCTTCCAATCAATAAGAAGACAATTACTTTCCTTCTGTTCTGTGGGCTCATGCTTCCCTCAAAACTTCCATGATCAATCTGTGTTTATTTCTTCTAGTCTTTATCCATCCCTGTATCGTCTATCATTTATCCATCCCTCAATACATTTAATATAAATTAGATTATTAGAGTTTGTATCATGTACCAGTAACTGTGTTTTTTTCTGGACCAAATATACAAATGAACACATACATGGTATGCTCCCAGAAAGCCAGTATTTTATAGGCAGAAAGAAATGTGATAAAAAATAGGATTGTAATGGTATAAAAATTATATATGAAATACTATTGGAGAGGAGTGAATAGACTGAGTAATTCTGCATTGCAGAGAGAGTCCTGAATTGTTATCACAGAGTCACAGAGAAATAGATTTAATATCTGTATTTATCAGATTGAGAAAAAGAAGAAGAATGAAAGAAATCTTAAAAGCCTTCCAATTTCTTGTCTGGCTATCTTCCCTCATTTTCCCATAGAGCAATTGCTTTCCATTAACATTTTGCCTTGGCTTCTCACATTATTCATTTCAATAGGTTGAGAGAGGTTAGAACACAGAAAATGTTCTTTACTCATTTCTGTCTCCCTAGCCACCCACACAGTAACTGGCATTAAACTAGTCATTCAGAGTCTGAGTGGTTGATTTAATTCAGCATGTCTAAACCATACCTCATTTGGTACTTGTTTTCCTGATTCTTAGTGTTATTTCTCAACCATGTTATAATGTAATAATATTAAATATTACAGCAGAAAAAGCAGTTAGTCTATTTCCCCCTTTGGAGTAACACAAGATTATTTCTATCACCATCATCAGTAGACACAAGGAAGGAGAGAAAAGTATTAACAATTTCTTGTATTTGTTCTTATATAATAAGTGACAGGGTCTGGTACTAGCAAATTCCTTGTATCTATTCAGATGCAAATTCCTTGTATCTACTCAGACACAAAGACAGAAAGCTTAGACTACTGAAAAAATAGAATACTTTGGGCTGGCCGTATCCACACAAAAACCGAGCCAGGTATATCATTCCTTGTTAGCTCTCCATTGATAACTGTATGTCTTAAGTAAAAATTTGAAAATGAGCAGTGATGATACCAACACTCAGTGAACAAATCACGCATAGAATTGCGATGGTAATCTTAAATCTAGATTATACATTTTGCCCCCTCTTTAGACACCATCTCTATTGCTTTGCAGCTATCATTCTGTGGATTTTTTCACCCAGTACACTACTCAACATTCTAATTTGTCGTGTCACCTGATATTTGTAATGCCTATCTATCCCTAAGTGACTTCCCCTTAGTTATTAATTTCCACTTCTATCCCATTCATGCTTTTTACAAAGTCATTCATCACATGTTGCTGAGTGCTCCCACGCTTTTCATATGGTGTTGCATCTAGGCTTACCTCCTGTGCCTAGATTAGGATGCTTTGAGTCATGTATTTCAGAGTACTATTTGAAATTTTTCACAGGATTCATAGGGCAGTCAACTCACCTTGGGGTGGCTCAGAGTAACATGGTACAATAGATATCCATGGGAAGAGGTAGAAATAAGTACCCCAAGGTATAAGATAGAATAAAGGACAAAAAGACCCATTGTTTCAGTAGATCTGAACAAGTACAGAGAAAAACAGAATTAGAGCACAAGGTGACATTGTCTCATACACATTGGAGTGGGGAAGGGAGGAATTATAGGAAAAGGAATAAAGAATCCCAGATACAAAAAGATACTTCTAATTGAGTCTACCAGGAGAGGGTGATGGACGATTCAGGTACAAGGATACTTCCAACTACAGCATCCCACACCAGCTTCTAGCAAGGACATCATGGAGTTTGCTATCATAGGTGCCTAGTAGCTCATATGTGCTTCTCCATTATTTCTGGAACAACATATAGTTTGGAGACAAAGACCCACTGGTTGTAATTGTTGCTGTTTTATTGGTGTGTGTGCATTTATGTAATGTAAGTCTACACGCATTTTCTAATTCAAGTCAAGGCTTGTCTGGGCAGTAGAGAGGATGAGCTTAGAGAGATTGCTATAATTGGGAAAGGCTAGAGGAAGAAAAACAAGGCCAGGTTCTGACAAGAAAAATTCAAGATACTATGGAATTATGTGATAAGAACTGTAATTAGATTTGGGTTTTGAATATAGAGAAACAACTGTGTAATTTGAAAAAGTGTATAAAAGAGTCAGGCTTAAAAAGGGATCAATATGAAACTCTCATTTTTGTCTCTCTTTTCAGGGTGTGTCCTCAACCCACCATGGTAATTTTCAATAACACCACATCCTCCTCTGCAAATTTCCTCCTCACTGCATTCCCTGGGCTGGAACTGGCCCATATCTGGATCTCTATCCCTGTCTGCTGTCTCTACACCATTGCCCTCTTGGGAAACAGCATGATACTGTTTGTCATCATTGCTGAACAGAGTCTCCACAAGCCCATGTACTATTTCCTCTCCATGCTGTCAGCTGTTGATCTGTGTTTGACCATCTCAACCCTCCCCACTGTGCTTGGGGTTCTCTGGTTTCATGCCCGGGAGATAAGCTTTAAAGCTTGCTTCCTTCAAATGACCTTTGTACATGCCTTCTCCTTCCTGGAGTCCTCAGTGTTGGTAGCCATGGCCTTTGACCGCTTCATGGCCATCTGTAACCCACTGAAGTATGCCACTGTCCTCACAGACATGATGATCATGGTGATTGGATTGATTATCTGCCTACGACAACTAATTTTTGTTTTTTTCATGAGTCTAGCCTTGAAGAATGTTTCTTTCCATGGAGGCCAGGAGCTTTCCCACCCTTTTTGCTACCACCCAGATATGATCAAATATGCATATTCCAACCCCTGGATCAGCAGCTTTTTGGGCATGTTTCTTCAGCTGTACCTGAGTGGCACTGACTTCTTGTTCATTCTTTTCTCCTATGCCCTAATTCTCCATACTGTCTTGAGCATTGTGGCTCCTAAGAAGCAACAAAAAGCTCTAGGTACTTGTGTCTGTCACCTCTGTGCTGTCACCATTTTCTACGTGCCAATGATCAGCCTGTCCATTACACACCGCCTCCTCAATTCCACCTCTACGGTGGTCTGTAGCATTTTGGCCAATGTTTATTTGCTCTTACCACCAGTACTGAACCCTATAATTTATAGTTTGAAGACCAAGACCATCCGCCAGGCTATGCTCCAACTGCTCCAGTCTAGAAGTTCACAGGGCCCCAGTGTAATGAGTCTTAGAGGTGGATAAAATTGAAGGGGAAAACTTGCCAGTACATAAATTACATTTAAGTAGGAAAAGGATTTGGGTTCATCTCATCCTCAGGCACTTTGATCACTGAAGCAGTTTCAATTACCTTATAGGAGCAAGAAGAAGAGAATAATTTTCCCCAAAGCTTATCAAAAAGTTAAAAAAACCCCACTACAATTCAAAACCAAATTAATTATGTATATGCTACTCAAACACTTAAAACAATTACATGGACTCTGGTGCACATTAAAAGCACAATATGATCATTTATTCCAGCTGAACAATTTAATTATTGACCTAAAACAATTAATTCTTAGACCAAAAATAAATGACAATAATTTTATTTTTGCGTTCAGCTGAATAAAATAATTTATTACTGAGGTCAAATTTCCTAGAAGCAATAAAGATTTTTATTTTGAGCTGGTAGATAAAACAGTTACAGATGTGTGCAAAGTTATGTACTGAGAAATTTTTGATTTAAAACGCTATGAAATTCCCACATTCATTTCAGTTCCTAGAGTCACCTCTAGAGAGCCCCATCTCCTTACAAATGTACTCCCTGCACTTCCATTTTTCCATTAATCCCTGTTCCCCTTAGTTAATGTGACATTTTCACAGTTTAATTGCTATTTGTTGTATCTGGAATGAGTCCAATCAATATATAAAATCATATATTGCCTTATTATTTTCCCACTGCCTAGATATTCTAATACAGTTTTGACTCTGATTCCATAGTGCCTCTTCAGTGTCTACTCTGCCTCAGGTATATACTTTTTTATCTATTTGCCCTTGTTTCTTGGGTCGTTCATTTTCTATTGGGCTGTTAGCCTCCTCAAACTTTTGGTGTTCTTGTCACTGTAGAATTGCATAGTGACTGTGATGCTTTTTAATAGAAAGTCTTTGGATAACCTTTATTTGTTTTGTAAAGAAGTAACTCCTATATAGAGTTGATAGGATGTTGGAAGAATGCTCCTAACTTTTCTTTCACACACAGAGTTATGAAACTCTGATAATTATTCTGATAATTGTTCCACTCTTGATAATTCATGTCTGAGTTCAATGAACGAAGCAGGTATTCCGATCTGAGACACTTGTCTCCACCCCTACATCAACTCCTTACTCCTGACTGACAGGGACTAGCACTCCAAAGTTTGTTTGGTTCAGATTTCTGTTTGACTTAAGCAGTGAAAACTTTGTGACTTTACTTTGCCCAACATCCAAGCCCCCTTTTTTCTAATTATGAATGACAGTATCCACATATTATTTCTAGTTAACGTTGTTTATGTGATTTCCCTTTTACACAGGTATTTTCAGGTACTTTTGCTATCTCCCTGGTCTTGTGTCCCACACAGAAGAATGCGTTGCAGAAGCCAGTATTTTAAGTGCAAACTAAGCAACATGGGATCATCCAGAAAATAGTGCAATTGGAAAAAAAATTCAGTTTTTCAGAGTTCAAGGCCAGCATTGCAGCCAGAATGTCCCTTGGCCTTATGCACCTTCCAGGAAGCCTTTGTATTCCATTATACCACAATTTAGTATTCCAAGTTTCGATTTTTCATTCTCCTATTATGACCAAATAAATGTCTATTTGGCTCTCTCCCCTTCAATAGGATAAAATATAACTACTATGCAAAAGTTCAAGAGTTTCAAGATGCATCTAGTTTCTAGATATCTTGTTCCAGAGCAAGGATTAAGGGTAGAAGACTTTTTCTTAGTCACACAGACTCTTAGTAAGCCCAGAATAAAACAGTCTAAACAAGAGAGAATTCAGAGAATTTGTAAATGTAGATAAGGATTTTAGATATGTGATTTAGCTGAGAACTGGGGGCCTGGGAATGGGGCAGAGAGGACTGTTACAAAATTGAGAATGTTAGAAGTGCTAGATTAGTGGGCATAGTATTCTCTGAGGACTTTAGGGAATGATACAAAATGCTAAATATTTGTCAATATTCACGATTTTGAGCCCAGGCATTGCTGTGCTTAGGGAGGGAAAACGGCTTGTACAGCAGCTAAGAAAGGTCAGTAGCAATGAACTAGGAAACAGGAAAGAAGAGAGCATTACACAAAAGTGGAGACTCCGCCTGAAGTCAACCTGTGCAGAGTAGAATCCCACACCACACCCTAATCTAAGCAGCCAAACTTTTCTTCATCAGTTCTCACTAATAACAATGGCTCTTTAACTACTTCTGGGGAAGACCTTTCTAAAACTTTTTGGGTTTTTTTCTTAGATCCCTGACTATTCATGATTCCTAAATTTAAATATATCTGGAAAACACTTAAAATTTTTTTTCCCTAAGTTTGGTACCAGAACTTATTGGTAGCAAAAGCTAAAGTGAACTGATATGAATATGTTTATGGTCATTATAAAATACTTTTTCATAAGTTTGGTGCCAAAACTTATTGGCTGCAAAAGTTAACATGAACAGATATGCACATACTTATGGTCCTTATCTATTCAACATTGAGTAAATAGTCCACACATCTCACTTCAGACATATAATGTTTGAATACAGGATAATGCCGCAAGGGTGGCTGTGTCTTTTTAAAGCATGAAAAATTATAAGTTCCAAAGGTTTTAGATAAAAAATTGCAGAAATGTTCAATCATTCTTCCAGTTTTACAACAGTCAATATGTAACACAGCATGCAATATGTGCATTAATCTTTTATTTCTGTAAACATACTTTTCACATCTGGCTCAAAATATAACTTATCTGCTCAATACAAAAAACATTTTCTAAGTAATTGTTAATAGAACATGAATTTATTCTTTGTTGTTATTTCAAAAAATGTTTTTAATATGTTTGGAAATTGTTCTGGTTGTAAATGTCACATATACATATATAATTCTACATGTATATACAAAGTGGGGCAAAGGTGGGTTTACAGTTGTTCACGTGGAAAATAATACAGTGATTAATAAATAATAATACAAGAATAAACTCTGTGTTGCACGTACCCTCAACTATAAGCCTACTTTTGCCCCACCTTGCATTGTATGTTGTTAAAATTTTGAATATAGAAGCAGAAAACTATTAAAGAGATAAAAATCACTCATAATCCTAATGAGAGACTATATGATCTATGACCTGATCTTTTTTAATAAGCCAATATATGTACACACACATACATATTTATAAACTAGGATAATAGTGTATATTCAAATGCATATCTTATTTATTTGCTTGATATTCTTTATTGTTTTCTATTATATCATATTTTATATCAGACGTTACTTCCTCCAGGAAGCTTTCCTTTGGTTCTCTGCTAAAATAGTAAAGTTGTCATTCTTTTATTTGTGCTCTTTTCTACATATGCTTAAACTTACACTACTTTACTAGGTGAATTTAATTATTTGTTTATTTGCTTTCCCCACCACCAGATTGTAAGCTCCTTGATAGTAGGCTTATGTTTCATGTTTCATTTAATCCTTAACATCTACTTCAGTGCTTAGTAAATATCACTTAGTGGTTGATGCCGTGTTATGTTGCATAGGTGGGTAATATTTAATATCAATATTATTCCTATATAATGGTTTATGTAACCATTTTCTATCATTTAAAATTTCTGTAGTTTATAGTACTTTTGTCATAGAAAATAACCCTCTCTATATAGTTTTATAAATATCACACCTGTGATTATGTTCTTAGATTCCAAGAATGTGAATAATTAAATATCGAAGGCAGTAAAATAACAGTTGCTCCTTATTGGATGGGTTTGTTGGCTCTGGAAACATATTGCCTGGATTTAAATTCAAGCTCCTAACACTTTATATTTGTGTCCTTAGAAATGTTGCTTAACTTTTCAAAACTTTATCTTCTTAATCCACAAAACAGGGGGAGGTAATAAGATCTAACTTCCTACATCCTTGCAAAAGTTGTTAGAGTTAATACAGGCAAATTTATAGCTCAATGTCTGGTATCTGGTAAGCACCAACTATATCCTATGATGTTATCATCTAAATCATAACTATTTAAATGTTATTTATGTACTTAATTGCTTTTCAATAAAACACATACCACTTTTTCTGCTTTTCCATTTTTGTTATTTTCTTAGAAAATTGTTTCCACCTACAGAGTACTTAATTTGTTTACATATGTTTAAGTAAATTTTAAAATTATTTTGTATTTAATTCTTAATTTATTTTAGTTTATTTTTGTGTGGATAAAAGTTCACACACAAATATGATTTTTTTAAATAGGTTGTATTTTTTCCTACCACTATCATTTGAATAACCAATCTATTTTCAACAATGTTCTGGTATTGCTAAACTACATGTTATTTTCATATCATGTATCATATATTGCTGTGTGTTTATTTTGTTTTTTCTTTTTCTTATTGATTTATTGAAGAAACTACTCACAATTTTAATCTGTTTAATAAATATCACTATTATGTGAAACTTTATTATAGTTTCTATTTTTTGTCTCATATGCTCCACTTTACTCTTATAAATCTATTTTTAGAATTATTTTGGTAAATTCTCAATGAAATGTTACTGGAACCTTGATTGAAAATGCACCACACCTGTATTATAATTGAGGGAAACAAATACATTTTACCCTATTCACTCTTCTGATTCAGAAATAATCTTTATTGACATCTTACCACTTGGGCTGTTTCTGACTTTTAAAGATTTCAATTTCTGAGTTGAGGGTACACACTAAAAGAGGAATAAATATCCTTCCATATTTCTTTCATGACAAGTTGTTCACTTTTTCTTGTACTTAAACAGGACACAAACTGTTTTTCGGGGCAGGCTTTTTTGACTTAAAATTTACAGTTACTTCTTACTGATTTGGCAACAGGTTTTCTGTCATTTCAGATGTTCTATGAGCTTGTAATTTATCATCATATTCTGTAGCAAAGAAGTTTTTTTTGTCGCTGTTACAATTTTTTTCTAGGCAAGTTGGAAAATGTCATTTATATACACTGTACAAGTGCTAGAGATATGCCAACAAATTTGATGTGTACAGTTCTTTTGGGAAAACAAAACGTGAGTAAGGAAGACAGATGTGTGAACTGATAATTATAGCATAATTGGAAACCACCTGGAAGGAGGTGCCAAAGGTTGTCCCTTCCTTTCTGGATTAGACCATGGGTTACAGGCAGGGTCAGCTATTGAACAAGAAGAACTCGGTTGAACTCTCCTGGGGACACACAATGTATAAGAATATTTATTCATTGGAGAACATTTTCAAAATGATTCTTTGAAACAGAAATGATGTTAACTATTTATGAGTTCACCTCAGCAGTAAAACATTGAAGTTTATTACCAATGGTTTTCTCCCAATTCACAGTACAAAATTTTAAGAGTTGGTAGACGTATTCTAAATTTTATGTTTATATCTTTGCCTGATAAGAAGTACTTACAAATAACAGATAAACAAGAAACAAATGAATTTTACAGAAAATAATTTGAGATAGCCAGTCATATTTAGTTTGCTATTTATCTTTTTTAAATGGAACCATATATACATGAATATGATTTCATATTGCTAACTATATGGTCATATTTTCTGCTAGTTTAAAATGAATTTTAGCTTGTTTAGTATAATTGAATTATCATAATTAAGAATACCAAGTGCCCAAACAAACATCAGAGTCATTATTTTGGAACCTATATTTCAAGGTGGTTAATCAATAACATTAACGCTTGAAAAATTTCTCTGCTATTATTAGCTTTTCTATTTCTTTCCAGTAGCAAAATAGTCCCTCTGTTCTCCTTTTAGTAACTACAACTTTTTGGAGGCCTTTGTATAGCCAAAAAAGAAAAAAAGGCTATATTAAAGAGAGAGTTTATAGTCATAATTCAAGGCTTAGGGAACTGTACATTGAGGAGAACCAATGGTCGTTCCTATGTGACTATCAAGGAAAGTGCAAAGGGATAAAATCTTCAACCAACTCTTCTGACAACAAGCTTCTTTCACTTAAATGGGAGATCAGGAATTTGCAATAAATTGACTGAAGACTCCTCAACAAATACAACATGTCTGAAGCTGCTTGAAAGAAAATCAGTAACTGGATTGGGGTAGCATCCTTTAACTTCCAGCTCTTTTAGCATTCATTTTCTATAAGGGGGCACAATCTTAGCTTCCATATATATTTATCCCAGTGCCGCTAACAGTGTCACTGAAATTCTGTATCAGTGGACTGACTCATGATTTCAATAATATTGCCCACGTCAGTCTCAAGATCATAGACATCAGTGCCCTGCCCATATGTTGTACTGTTTGTAAGAATGATTAAAAAACATGAAGATGAATCACTCATAATACTTAAATAGAAAGGTATTATTTAATTCTCTAATTCTGGCTGACTCTGCCTCACTTTTCCCATACCTTTATTTTAGACCCAATTTTCCCAGAATTTTCTCACGAATCTGCTGTGTCTTTACACAGTATACAATGGGGTTCATCAGAGGTGGCACGAGCAAGAAAATGTCAGCAATGAGGATCGTGGCACTTGGGGACTCATGCTTGCCAAAGCGGTGCATAAAGGCCAAAGCGGTGATGGGCACGTAGAAGATGAGCACGGCACAGATGTGCGAGACACAGGTGTTGAGGGCCTTCAGCCGTTCCTTACGGCATCCAATTCCCATCACGGTCTTCAGGATGAATACGTAGGACACAGCCACGAGCACACTGTCTGACATCATACAGAGGGCAACAAAAAAACCATAGAAAAAGTCAAGTGTGTTGTCAGAGCAAGCCAGGTTCATGACATCCTGATGGAGACAATATGAGTGAGAAAGCAGGCTTTTCTTACAATATGTCAAACTTTTGAGAGCTAAAGGAAATGGAAGCATTAAGAGCATGCTTTTAGTGAAAAACACCAGGCACAGCTTAGCAACTCTGGCATTGGTGAGGATGGAGCTGTATCTGAGAGGGTTGCGTATGGCCAAAAAGCGGTCAAAAGACATTATCAGGAGCACTGAGGACTCCAGATCCATGAATCCATGGATAAAGAATTCTTGAGCGAAGCAGACATTTGGGGAAATTCCAGTAGCATTAAAAACAAAGGTCCTTAGCATAGTGGGAAGGGAAGAGAGAGAGAGGCCCAGGTCAGCAGTAGCCAACATGGAAAGGAAATAGTACATGGGTGCATGGAGTGAGGGTTCTGTCCTGATCACAAAGAGGATGATGCAGTTGCCGAGGATGGCCACCAGGTACGTGAGGCAGATGGGGATGGAGATCCACACGTGAAGGTGCTCCAGTCCTGGGATTCCAACCAGGAAGAAGGTGGTGACCTCAATGGTAGAGGAATTGAGAGTGTGCATGATAAATCAGTTGGAAAATATCTATTCCAAGATCTGAAGTGGCACTTTCAATGTGTCTATTACACTCACCTCCCTCCTTTCAGCACTTTGTCTGAGACATGAACAAAGAAAATATAATATCACAGATTTATCATATTAAAGAATAAAAGAATGAGATATTTCTTCAAAAAAGATAATTGATGATAGCCAGATAATGTAAATGGATAAAGAGAACCAGAAATATAAGTACTGTCTCTATCACTCACACTTCTCTACAATGTCCTCAGAAAAAAGTACCCACGTAGAGTAGTGACCTGCAAATAAATTCCCCCTTTACTCTTAGGCTTGCCCGTCCATATTCCCAATCCAATGAAAAATTTGTATAGTCAAGCTGAACTACAAGATAATGCTTTTTCCTTGTTCCAGAGTGATCCTAGAATTTTTTATAAAAGACAAAACTGTAGGAATTAGACTTTTAAAATAGCCAATAATAAGTGGTTTCTCTTTTTTCCAGATATTTTTGCTCCAGAGAATTTTCAGGCCAGGCCTTGAGCTTCTAAATGCTGTTTTACTTAAAAGGTGATTTTCCTCACAATTTCTCCCCAGGAAGCAATACAAACACAGGACAGAAAATAGGTCACGTGAGCTTCACTGTTAATGCTCTGTACAGAGAACAGGTAGAATTCCTTAAAAATGATGAATCCATAGTAGTTTTTTCCATCCTTGAGCCTGGGAGGGGAGAAGGGATTCTTGGACTTTCTCTACAGTCCAACATAGACTACATAATGTGGCTTAATCCATTGGACTGTTGGTGATGAGGGAGACTGGTATTGTCTGAATCTATTTTTTTCTGACACTCTAAAATACATAGATGTTCTATAACTATACATTTTTTTCACAGACAACTGAGATACCTATGAGCCTTTGAGAGGTTCCTTTTTATGGAATTAAGTTCATCATGGACAACAAGGTTCCAAGATACAGGCAGTATGTTAGTTTCTACCCTTTTATCTACAGAAAGTGAGGGTTTAATTGAGAGGCTCCACTTTGTCAGTGGACTCCTGGCAACAGTGTCAGGAATCAGAAACACAGCTTTTCAAGCGGTTCATTTTCCAAAGTGAGACATGAATGAGATACCATTAAGGACCAATCTTCTAGGAACCCGAGCTGCCCTCCCAAAATGATAAAGCAGTTAAGTCATGATCTAGGTTAGGCCACCCCCTCACCTCTAAAATTTCCAGTATGAAAGAATGCAGAGGTCTTTTAAAACAGTGTTACTAGCTCTGTGGCAACTCTAATTGGGTCAACTCAGAAGTGGCTTGCTCCTGATCACTCCAGGCAGAGTTCGTGCACCTCTCCCATACCTTACATTCTAACTCTAATACAGTGCTGAAACTGTCCCGTGAGGCGTTATCTACTTATCTGCCTTCTTCAGGAGCCAGTACGTTCATGAAGATCAGCTTGTGTCTTAATATTAATTAGCTTGATATTAGCAACACCAAGCACATTTCCTGGCAAATAAAGCATATTCAATCACTATTAATTGAATCTTATTAAACCGAATTGGTTTACATTCTGCGTAGTGGAGGAGGAAGGGGGCTTCCCACCCAACACCAAGCAATTGTCGGAACACCAGCAGGGTGTCGTAAAATTATTCAACTCAATTCTGACACTCTCTATTCTGAGGTACCATCATATCCTGCAGGTTAAGGGCACAGTCCTACAAGATAAACCCCCTTTTCAACTTCAAATGACAATCAAAGTCCAGGTTATCAACTATGCTTCTGACCAATTGGCTACATACAGGTAGGAGGGTTCTACCACCCTCTTCTTGGACTTCAGATGCCAGTCACAAGTCCAGGTTCTGCTTGTGACCAGCTGGCTATAAATCAAAAGTTCCCACAACTCCCACCTTGGGTTTGATTTATTTGCTGGAGCAGTTCACAGAACTAAGGAAACCCATTTACCCACTAGATTATCAGTGTATCATGAAAGTACATAACTGAGGAACAGCCAGGTGTAAGAGATGCACAGGGCAAGGTATGTGGCAAGGGCCTGGAGCTTTCATGCTTCCCTGAGTGTGCCATCCTCCTCAACATCTCCGTGTGTTCACCCACCTGAAAGCTGTCCAAACCCTGTCTTTGGGGGCTTTTATGGATGCTTCTTTACATAGGCATAATTGATTAATCATTGGTCATTGGCAATTGATTCAACCTCTAGCCCTCCCCCCTGGAGGTCAGAGGTCAGAAGAAGACTGAAAGTTCCAACTCTCTAATCCATAGGGTTGGTTCTTCTGGCAACCAGCCCCCAAAGTAGGTGAGGTCCAAAAGTCATATCATTAACATGACAAAAGACACCTTTCTTGCTCCTATCACTTAGGAAATTCCAACAGAGTTCTGTGCTAAGAACAGGAATGAAGATTAAATGCCATATTTCTTATTATAAATCACAATAGCACAAGAACAAAGTCATTTAACTCACAAATCATTAATCTCCCTAAACATCCCCCTGCTAAGTCAATTTTTTTTTTTCAGCATGGATTTAACCCTCTGGCTTTGGAAGGATCAGAAGTGCTGCTTTTTTCTTGTCTTTCTCCTCCTGCTTCCTGGGGCCTTTATTCAACTTCACTCTATATGCCATCGTCAGAATTATTTTTAATGCTGCCTTTCCTTTCCTCCCCGCTTGTTTGCAAAACTTGTCTAAGTAATATATGGATTAGATAAACTTTTATTTAAAAGTTCAATTATCAAAATAAAAGCAGCAAAATCATAAATGGAAAAGTTTTTATTATGCAACTTATCTCTCATTTCTTTGGTATTTTCCTTCATACTTACAATAAAATCTATAGCTGATGTAGCTGATAAGGGCTAATAGGATAAGGCCTCTAGAAACCTCTCTGGTGGGCTATGACCACATTTCTTTGTGCTGCTCCTCAAACATTGCAACAGTCTTCCTGTCTCAGAACTGCTATAATTGCTGTTTCCTTGGCTCTAATTGCTCTTTCTCAAAAGTCACATCCTCAGAGAGGACTTCCCTGACCGGTATAGTCATACTCTATTCCATCGTTCAATTTTTACCATAAGAAGGCAAATTTAATTGCCTTTGTTCACCTCTGGCATGAGGACGTATAAGAACTTTCTTATCATATTTCATGGCCCAAAGTTTGGATTTTTGTTGCTTGGGCTCTGCAGCTACTTGCAAGGCATGATTTTGCCCTTTTGGGCTCCAGAACCAGCAGCTCCCCGCTCTGCCCCATGCTGATTGCTCTCTTTGATAAATTGTACTCTTTGCATTGCTGATAAATAATACTCCCTTACTATAATTGTGTGATCAGAGACAGCCTTTTTGTGCTACAGGTCTGAGCTGAAACTAGGACTTGATAAATGTTTAATCATATATTATCCATTGTTCTCCCCTCACAATACCACTTGCTCAATCACTGAGTCAGGCAACCATTGAAAGTTCAGTTGCCTCCACCAATCAGAAAACAAATGATGTAAGTTTACGGTCCTGTTTCCCCTACAACCCATACCTTTGATAAATACCTCCTTATAACTTTTGCTTTTATAAGCTTTGCCCAAAATTCTCTAATCTGGAATGTATTCTCAGTTCATATAGAGGGCTACATTTCTGGGTTTCCAAATTATTACCTGAATAAACACTCTTTAAAATTTCAGATTTTTGTTTACTGGCATATAGTAAATTTTCAATAATATTTGTTAAATAAATAAATGAACAAATAATGTTTATTAAAACACTATCATATATTAATTAAAGTGACAATATATTTTCTGTATTTTAAAAATACAATATAGAAAATCTTAGGGTTAATATTAGTTTAAAAGAATATTTTTTATAAAAGATTAAAATAATTAAATTTAAGTGCAATAAATAGAATATGTGAAATTAAAAAATACACTTATCAGGATAGCTATTAGCCTTTGTATATGTCATTATGTAATTATTAAATACACAAATAAATAAATCACTTCATAAATAGATACATAAGACACTTTATTTTGTCCCCAGATGCTATGTTTGGGGAAGCAAGGAAGAAAATTAGAGTGGATTGGAAGAGAAAATAGGGTAATAAGAGGGGTGGATATTAACCTTTATTGCATTGTGCTGGATATTTTATATTTGTTATTTTATTTAGCCCTCACATGATACTATTATTCCTGTTTTTCAAATTTTAAAACTGAATCTCTCTAAAAGATTAATTTCTTGAAAAGTGTTACAAACATATATAGGTTTTGAACTGTTATTTGATTTTAAGCTTTCAATTATATCATGTTTCTATCTTGTTTTGATTAATATGTTTAAAAACTGAATAAAGCACAAGGAAATTGCATTATAATGGAGGATAGGTAAAAAATTAGTGATGTAATAGTAACATAAATCTCAAAGTAGGCTGAAGCCTTAAATTTATTACATGCCAGTCCCAGTGCCTTATAGCAGTACTCTAAAGCTATTTTACTTAATATAAGTCATTTCAATTTTATTTCTGAAAAAGATTGCATCAGAGGAGAGATAAGTGGCCCCCAGAAATTGTTGGGAGCAAAATTCAGCAAGTAGTGCCAGCTGTGAAACAGTAAAACAGCAAGGGTTTGTACATAGTCAATACCTGCTCAGCCAGATGCAGAGGTGAGGGAGATAAGAGATGGCTCTTAACCAGGTGAGATGGGAGTAAAAGCACAGAAAGATAGTTTAAAAAGAGGGAAAAAAGAGAACATTGGGGATAATTACTATATGCAGACATTACGTTAGGCTAATTTTATATGTAGATAGTTCTGTTTTCAAAATGTTTGCTCTATTTTTTATGTGAACTTGAAAACAGGTATTTATATGTGAAGCCTCACAACCTTACTGCTGAACAGGAAGTAGTAAAATATCAGAATTACGTTAAGGATAAGAGATATAGTTGGTAAATCCCCGATCAATTTGAAACATAATAAACATCGTATTAGCAATAGTTATTGTCAAAAAGAGTCTAATGCATTTACTTTTTAAGAACAGTGTCTTATGTAGAAAAAGTACTCAAATATTTCTCAAGTAAATTGTCTTGAGAGAAAGCCCCAAATCTTATTGCTAATAAGAATTAAAATTCAGGGATGCTTTCTCAGATGAATGATATCTTAAACTCTTTCTATATGTCATTTTATTTAATTCTTAGAGCAAACTCATAGGGCAAGCACTATTATTACCTTACTCTATAAATTAGGAAAGAGAAAAACAAGTAGTGAGAGAGAGAACTGGAGGTCAAACCTAACTGTGTCTTACTCTCCTGTTGAATGCCAGGCACTACTGTCTACTGCTTGTATATTACTTCCTTTCCAATTGCATGTGACCCACTTGGCATAACTAAGTTGTTCCCTGGTTTCTATTACAAACTTCTTCTAATAACCTGAGATCATAATGTCGTATCACTTATCTTTACTTCCCAGACTAGAGCCCTCTCTTCTTATTTTAGTCTAGCGGCCAAGATGGTTATCCACGGCTTGACTTCTAAACCTGGGAAATCTGCCTTCCAATTCTTTGGTTAGGCAGATACAATTTAGCCTTTTGTCAGACTAGTTTTTCTGTTTCTCAGTCTCAATCTCACATAGAGCTCTGACTCTAGCTAGCATTTTGTCTAACTGTGCATGAATAGCTGGATTTTTTTTTTTTTTTCAAGATGAACCATAGGTAGGTGAGTGAAGTGAATAGTGGTGATGGGTAGCTACAAGGAGATTTAGTGCATTTTTAATGTTCATAGCTTCTTCCCCAAATTTAAGTTAAAGTCTCCTCTTGTCAGGCAAACATAGCTCCAAGAAAAAGCTCCCTCCATTTTTCCATGGCAATTAATTTTTTAAAATTAAGTCCCTCCTATATAAAAATGATGGAGATTTCAGACAGTTAGCCTTATTCATAGCCTTCTCTAAGTCGCAGTTCTTAGAACACTCATGTTTCAGACATCAGGAGACTAAGACCTGTATAAGACAATATTATGTTAGGACCCTGCTGAACTTACCACATCACCACAGAGGGAAAGAGAAAGGACTTTAGGCTAGAGGCTTCTCAGCTTCAGTACCCAAGACCTTTATGTATAGACCCCAGATTCATTGAGCTGTCTTCTGAGGTTTGCACTCATGGGACACCAGTTCCTCCAACTCTACTACCCTCTCCAAACAAACGATTACCCCGAGAAATTTCCCAGAAATTCCCAGGAATGGGATTTCAAGATTTCAAAACTGGGTTCAAGACTATAGTTTTAATTTAGAGTACGATGTTCATGGATTTTGGAGTCACGAACAAATCAAGGAGAGCCTGCTCTACCCCAGATATTAGGGAAAGCAGTTGAGCCTACCAAGAAACTATTTCATTTCAAATAACTTTATATATTAGTTTAGGTTCACCATATCTTTTTTCTTCTTTTTCTCTTATAGTCAATGTAGGCATTTTTTCCATTATTATTGAAATATAATTTACATATACTATGATGCAGAAACCTGAAGGGATCAGCTCAAATGGTTTTAAATACATGTGCAACCAAGTAGCATTCAACCAGGGAAGTGCTAAAATCTCCAAATCTGATAATGAATTTGTCTTTTTCTTTTTACTTCTGTTACTTCTTCTTTGTGAGTTTTGAAGTTTTCCTATTACATGTATAAGCATTAGGTTGCTACAAGTTCTTTTATCTTTTCAAAATCTCTCCTTTTTTCTTGGTAATGTGGCTTGCTTTAAATTCCATGTGCTCTGAAATATTATGGCTACATTCATCATATACATTGGTATGTATTACATGTCCTTTTATACTTTTAACCTATCTTTGTCATTATAGTTCACCTGCAACTTTTGTTTTGTAATTGAAGTCTTTAGCCAATTACACTTACTGTAATTATTAACATGGTTGTTTTGTGTCCATTATTGTTTTGTTTCTTCATTGTCCCACCTGTTTTCTCTGTTATAGTTTTGCTCACTTTTTTTTGAATCTTTAAATCAAATCAATTCACATGTGTTTCAATATTCTATTTTATTTTCTCAATTGACATTTTGATCATACTCTCCTTTTTCTTTGTCTTGCAATTGCTCCTTGGATTATGGTATGTAACCTTAATTTATAGAGTCTACCATGAATTAATATTATACTTCCCTGCAGGTAATGTGAAAACTTTCAACAGTTTAATTCAATTCATCTACTTTATAACCTGTATGCAATTAATGCCAAATACATATTTCTACACATTATTAATCTCTCAACACATTACCATTTTTTACTTTAAAATGTAAATTATTTTTTCCAGAAATTAAGAAAATAATGTTTTATATTTAATCACATATTCACTCCTTTTAGCATTCTCCACTCTTTTTTGTTTGTCTGAGTTTTCACCTTGTAGATTAGTTTACTTCAGCCAGATAATTTCCTTCAGCATTGGTTCTGTACAGGTGTAACAGTTATGTGTTTTCTAAGGTTTTGTTTATCTGTAAATGTATATATTTGTCTTCTTTTTGAAAGATAATTTAAAACATTTACTAACCTCCTCCAGAAAAAAAGAAATTCCAAAACCTATCTCTCCCAGTTGTTATTAGTTTGGATCTACTATTTAAGGTAGGGTTCATTAGAGAAAGGACTCTTAGATGAAGATTAGCCTGAAGGATATATTTTTTTTGTTCTTTCACTCTCTGTCTGTGTGTAGATTTTCAATAAAAATACCTATAAGGATGTAGAAAAATTCCTGAGTACGTTACTGGAAGAGATGGTAAGTGGAGCCACTCTTACTTTGTATATCTTTGTTCCCAGACACACATACGCTATGTATTGAGATGTAGCTCCATATAATGAGTGTTGGTGTATTATACACATTGTATCTGGAATACATTGTCCCATCTTCATAGGATATCACTATAAGGTAGCAACTGAACTGCACCTGTTCCATTTCTGTAGCAGCTTGGAAACTTTTGGATGGTACAGTATGTGATAAGACCATGGCCACGTGTCTACTCTTGTAATTATTTGCTCTAAATTGAATCCTCTTGTGGGAGGCAATGTTACTTGAGACCTTGTGTTAGTGGATCAAACGTTCTATAAGCCATAGGATACTAAATTGGCCATAGTCTTGCAAGAAGAAAAGAAAAGAAAATGTATTCTCATTATATGTGTCAATTTCTGTCAAATTGATTTGCTGCCCCTTCCAGGGTGGAAAACGTTCCATCAAATGGCTTATTTCTACTCAAGGGGGAATGCTACATTAAGTGCTTAACATTGTTTTTGGTAACTGCCAGGTTGATGGTTAGTAGAAAATGAAACTTGATCAGCCTTGTACAGTAACCATTATTGCTATCATAGCTACTGCATTGTGCCAGCACTGGGGTTGCTTATGTCAGAATCTAGATAACATTTATCACACCCATTCCGTGTACTTGGCAGTTTAGGTCATCTTCTATGATGTAAAGAACCAGATAAGCATCAATCCACACTATTTACAGATATAGAACATTTGCATTATGACAAAATCTGCTCCTTCATCACAGCTGCAGTTAATCACTGTTTACTTTCTGTCATTATAGATTACATTTGTCATTTCTAAAGTTTCATATAAATTGAATTAAGTACTATATACTCATTTTTTTGTCTGATGACTTGCACTTAGCATCGAGTTTTTTAAGCTTCATTCATGTTGTTGCATGTATTTGCAATTTATTCTTCTATATAT
Organism: Anoura caudifer; assembly: GCA_004027475.1. Lineage (NCBI taxonomy): Eukaryota > Metazoa > Chordata > Mammalia > Chiroptera > Phyllostomidae > Anoura > Anoura caudifer. The sequence goes on from PVKU01013967.1 coordinate 25,348, forward strand.
TACATAATATTTCATATCGATGTACTATTTTTCACAAATAAGATGCATTTTGCATCATTAGAAGTATGAATTTCAATGCAATACCTATTAAATTACCAATGGCATATTTTACAGACATAGAACAAACACTTCAAAAATTTATTTGGAGCCATAAACGACCTCGAATAGCTGCAGCAATCTTGAGAAAGAAGAGCCAAGTAGGAGGGATTACAATACCTGATATCAAACTGTATTACAAGGCCACGGTAATCAAAACAGCCTGGTACTGGC
>PVKU01013968.1:0-25607 GCA_004027475.1 Anoura caudifer
CAAGAGAGGAGAGGGATAGGAATATCCAGGGAAAAGGGGAAGGGATTAGAGCAACAAGTATGAAAGACATATGGACAAAAGCTGGGGGGGGTGGAAATGGAAGGGAGCTGGGGAGGGCTGGGGCGGAGGGACGGGATGGGAGTAGAAAACAGAAAACTGTATAAGAACAACAATTAAAATAAAATTTAATTTAAAAAAAAATAGGCTTTATCGATGGGTATGTGAAAATGCAAGTACAGTAAAATGTTAATTATAGAATCTAGGTGGTAAATATATGAATGTTCATTGCATAATTATTTCAATTTTGTTTAAAATTTTTCATTACATATTGGAAAAATAAGCACTGAGTAAAGCAAAAGAACTAGGTTAACAAAAGCCAGATCTATACCATACTTCAAAACAACTAAGACAAAAACTTCTAGGGTAGTTGAAACTGTTTCAGCATATCTAAAATAAAGAAAGTAAATTAAAAGTCCAACTACTGAAGCAAGCAAAACAACTGATTATAAAAGTGGTTTTTTTTTTGGTAGGGCTATACATATATTTTTGATTTTGTTGTGGTAAGAACACTTACCATGAGATCCACCCTTTTAAGATTTTAAAATATATAATACACCACTGGTGTCTACAGGCATGATGTTGTACAGCAGAGCTCTACAATTTGGTCATCTTGCACAAGTGAAATTTATCAAGATAAAAATAGTCACTTTGATCTGGCTAATATACCAGCAAGGAAATAAAACATTCTTTTTTTAAGACTGTAACTTTAGTACCCCGGTACTAGGGTAGAATTTCTTTTCTACAATTGCACAAAAGATTTTAAAAACTTGTATTATATCGTTTAAGTTTTGCAAGACAAGATTTACTGGATGATTAGGTGAAGGTACTAACCACCCATTTAACACCAGTAAATCACTACAATTAATCAATAATGTTTGGCCAAAATAGATCTTAACATTTTTATTCATTGACTGGCCTGAATTAAGACTCAATTTAATCTCAGTATTGTTGAATCACCTCCCCCCTCCACACACACACACACACACACACAAATGTTTAGCCAGTGGCGAGAGCCACCTACCAAGGAAAAAACAACAAAAAGCAAATAATTGCTTAACAGTAATTTCTTTGTTTCCAACCTTCCCTCTGGCAGCCATAAAAAGAAAAGTGACCTCGAAAGTAGTGGTGATTATTAGGGAAACAGTGAAGCAGTAAAATCTGAAATGGTTCACTTACCTCAATTAGTTTCAACTACAAATAAATGTCATGGTTAGTAAAATTTAGTTTTACTTTTAGTGTATATTCTTTAGAATTACAGAATTTTAAGAATCAGCTCCCTATATTATAGGCTTCCTAAACCCCCAGGTATCTTTTCTTTAAAGATTTTTAAAATTTCTTTTTAGAGAGAGGGGAAGGGAGGAAGGGAGGGAGAGAAACATCAATGAGTGGTTGCCTCTTGCATGCCCCCTACTGGGGACCCAGCCTGCAACCAAGGATATGCCCCAACTGGGAGTCGAATCTGCAACCCTTCAGTTCGCAGGCTGGCACTCAATCCACTGAGCCACACCAGCCAGGGCTAAACCCCCAGATACCTTAACAAGATACCTATGGACTTTATGCAACAGGCTCTCTAAAATCGTATGTTTCTTTTCATGATTCAACATGACACTTTTATTTTTTAAAAAGATTTTATTTTATTTTTAGATGGAGGGGAAAGGAAGGTGAAAGAGGGACAGAAACATCAATGTGTGGTTGCCTCCAGCATGGCCCCTACTGGTGACCTGACCTGTGACCCAGGCATGTGCCCTGACTGGGAATCAAACTGACGACCCTTTGTTTCAGTCTGGTTCTCAATCCACTGAGCCACACCAGCCAGGGAACAAGACTACATGTTTAAAAACCTGAACTCACTTCATAAATGAACACTGACTCTCCAGATTGCCAGTTACAATGGGAATTTTGTTTAACTATTACAAAAAATTTCAAACACAAACATAAAGGGAATAGCATAATGAACCCAAGTTTCAGCAGTTATAAAGTTATTAGCATGGAGCTAATCTTTCATTTATAAACCCCCAGATTATTTTGAGGCAATACCCAGATTTGTTACTCTAATGCAGTTTTATTCCAACTGCAGTCAGTTACCTCAACTCAGGTCCACCTGATGTTTCCTGAAGCTACATCTCCTCACACATCCCTGAAACTGCCTTTGATAACTGAGGTAAGAGAGAAGACAAATGTTCTAAATCAACCTGATCTGACTGAAACTTATTCTAGGTAAGATGGGGAGAAACAAGAGATTATCTTTTGCTGTTAGTTCTCCTGAATTCTTAGTTGTTATAAATGGAAATATAAATGGCTGTAAAAGGTTTCATGTAAAATCAACTAAATCTGTCCCAGAGTTATCTAGATTAAGTACATGGACCACCCAATTGGACTATTTCATTATTCATGGAGATTTATGTCTGAATTAAATTCTGAATGTCTGGTGTTCACATAAAAATCATGGTTTGTTTGTACTTTTATTTCCAAAGCTAATTAAAAGGTTATGCCTCGATTATAGGGCCCAAGGAAATGAAAGATGTTTTAAATTCACAGGTCTTGAATTTCAACAGTAAAACAGATTCAATATTTTCATGTTTTTTTTTAAGATTTTATTTATTTATTTTTAGAGAGGGGAAGGGGATAAGAAAGAGAGGGAAAGAAACATCAATGTGTGGTTGCCTCTCACGCGTCGCCTACTGGGGACCAGGCCTGCAACCCAAGCATGTGCCCTGACTGGGAATCAAACTGGTGACCCTTTGGTTCACAGGCTGGCACTCAACTCACTGAACCACACCAGCCAGGGCTCATCTGTTCTTAATCAAGGAAGAAAAACACAACCAGCTATGAGAATAAATATACACACCATAAAAATGAATTCTAGTAGTTCTCACTATGGAAATGATTCAGCTTTCTACCTTTGATGTGACCATATTTATCTGAGGAAGGGAGTGAAAATAAAGGGTCCAGAACAAATCACAGTACCTATATATCTCCTTCCCCCAACAATTCTAAATGGATGAAATTTGGTTGTAACATCAGAAGGCAGGATGTCTTTTGTAACATCAAGGGCAACTGAAGAGGTAATGTGTAAAAAGAAGTCTACCATTATGTTTACACTACAGGTTGATTAAACATTTTAAAGTCTTAAGGTTTTTTTTTTTATTACCAGAAAAACCACTTCCTTTTTTACGTGGAAGATGTCTTCAAAAGACAATGCAAACTTCTGCACCAGAACAGCTTACTTTCATTAGCCCAACCCCTCAAACAATAGAGCAGGGTCAGGGTACACTTCTTGATTATTTCTTATAGAAGATTGATAATAATATATAAATGAGTAATTATAATACTTGTGTGTTTGAAATAGACCATTATTACTGTTGACTTTAATATTGGTGAAAGTGACAATTAGGTTGATCATTAATCTCTAGTTTAAGTTAATAATGAGCACCTCATTAAATTGCGTTAATTAGTAATGGAACTCAAGCAAAGGCAGCAACCTACAAGTTTAAAATAAAAATAAATCAACTAGAAGTCTAAGGCAAATGTGCTTGTCTCAAAACCAAACAATTTCCAGACTCACATTCTCAAGACAGACCCCAATCTTCTAAAACACCCATTAGCAGCTAATCAGTAAACCATTGACAGGGCAATCATTTGCTGAGAGTTATATATATTTCAGAGATGTCAGCATGTTTGAAAAATGCTGAAGATGCTCCATATTTTAAGCTTGACTAAAATAAATGTTTACTTTTAAAACATAAAACAATTTGTAGGCTGCATAAATTGAGAACTCAGAGGAGGTGAGCAGAGAAAACATTAACACATACAGTTAGGTTGTAATAGAGATCAGCAGTTTTTATCTTTTCTTTTTTACTAAAGTTGTTACATGCCAACTTGTAGAGCAAGGATTTAGAAAAACCAGTTCTGTGTCTACTATGAGGCAGAAGCCTTAAATAGCATAGTAATTTGGAACTCATTAACATCAAACTGATTTGGAACTCATTAATATCAATCATCTCGAGAACAGTACATTGAAGATAGAGTATGTTCTTTGCAATGGAGTCCACTCCAGTTCTTTCAGCTGTTCAAGCACCTTGAGTTCTGAGGTATTAAATCATTATTTTGACCTGGGATATAGCTGAAAGTGGAAAGGACAGAGAGATTCACAAGCATCAATAAACATTTAAAAAGGCAATGTAATAGGCTTTGTAACAATGAAAGAACTCTTTAAAAATATCTGTTTGCCTGGCTGGTGTAGTTCAGTGAATTGAGTGTGGACCTGTGAACCAAAGGGTCACCAATTTGATTCCCAGTCAGGGCACATGCTGGGGTTGTGGGACAGGTCCCCAATGGGGGGCAAAGGAGACGCAAATACATACCGATCTTTCTCTCCCTCTCCTTTCTCCCTTACTTTCCTCTAAAAAACAAAATAGCTGTTTGTCAGTTGAGCTACAGCAAAGCATTTGTGATGAATTACCCCTCACAGGAAGACTAGTGAGTTCAGAAAATCTTGTGTTCTTTGGGTAGGTGAAAGGGAGAAGACAGAAAGGCTGATGAAATATGTCTCACAGAAAGTTAGAGACAAAGCAGGCCGAGACATACAAGATAAGTCTAAAACCAAGAAGTGAAAGACTTGACAACTACTGGAAGTAAAGAATGTAAATCTAAAGTTCCCTAAGGGAATAAACAAATTAAAAAAAAAAAAAAAAACAGAAATACAACCTAAAAAGGAACATTCTCAAGAAAAAAGAACCAGATATATAGTATGCATTGCAATGTCTTGAGATTAAATAACATTTCAACTGGCCCCACCAGTTCTATAAATTCATGTGCTTTTGCAAACAAAATATCAGGGGAGGAATATATTAGAACAATCAAATGTTTGGTACTATTTGTTGCCATGAAAAAGCAAAATGAAGAAAATCCCACTCATTTTAGCAATTTTAAATGCTAATTTTTATTTACTGCTAACTGTGCAAAGGACACCAATTCAATACTGTGCAGTAAATCAGTTACATAAGTCCAATATTAAGCAATATAGCATATGGGATAAATCTAAAGCTGAGCACCATGTGCCTTTGAAACTGATATCACAGAATGCAAGTCGGTTTAGACAATTCTTAAGAAACCTGAAGAGCTCATTTAATATTGTTAGTTATCTAGAAACAAATACTCTTGGTTTTGTTTTATTTTCTAGAGAAAAGTAGAAGTTAATCGAATTTTGTAGTTTAATATGATGTCTGACAACAAAACCAAGGAAACTGTATAACTTATTCCTTTTATCATTTGGTACCATAAATAATATTGACAGGCTGGCTGACAGGAAGACAGATGAATACAACAAAGTATACTCAGCATGGGGCTAGTTGTACATTCATCTCGATTTCCTTATTCATAGCCCAAAGTAATATTTTTTTATTGTAAAGTACTATTTTAAATCAAAAGATAAAATAATCTTAAAGACAGATACAATAGTAACCACGCTAAACACCTAAATCACTTAAACACTAACATAAAAGTTTTTAAAAAATGAAAACAGCAAGAAAAAAGGCAGTGCAAGAACACATCACACTGCAGAATCTTACATATTCTGAGGTACATAATGACAAGCTGAGGAAGGTGAAGTAATATAGCCAACTGGCCCAGGATTCATAGCACCATGAATCTGAGGAGAACCTCCATATGCTGCACCAATGGGATGCCAGGGGGCAACATAGGAATAATCTGGCACAACAGGAAGACAGGAATCAAAACCAGGCAAAGGTGGTTGCCCACAGGCATCTGACATCACTGGAAAATACACTGCTCCATGAGGGACAGGCACAGGGTCACCATTTGGAAAAGTACCTGAAACAAAGAATACATGTTAATACACTTTATATACAAAGATTCACTATACACCAATGTAAATGGATGTTCTTATAGGTAAAAATGAAATTTAGCCCTAACTGTAGGAAAGATCACAGCAATTGTACCAGGAGCACTTTAGATAGGAAATGTGATTAAAACAGGCTACTGATATGACAAGATGGCAGTAGAGTAGATGGAAGCTACATTAACCTCCTCCCAGGACCAAACTGGAATTACAACTAAATTAAAGAAAAATTATCCTGAATAACCAACTGAACACTAGCTGGACAGATGCCTTATAACCAAGGACATATGGAAGAAACCATTTCACCACAATGAGACTGGTAGGGAAAGCAGAGGAGGCATGAGAGACCTGGCTGGAATCCCACAGTTGGCAACTGAAGTTCTGAAGGGATGTTTCAGCAGCTGGGGGGGGGGGGCGGTTCCCACTAAGCACAGTGGGGTCTAAACCACAAACTGGACTCCCCACCCTATAAGCACCAGAGCCAGGAAAGGAACCCAGATAATATTCAATTGTGAAAAGCAGCGGGGTTTCTGCCTGCCAGAGAGAGATGGATGGAGATAAAGAGAGCCTCTTAAAGGGCCAACACAAACTTTCATTTGCAGCCACATACCCTGGGCTCTGGCAGAGAGAGGGCAGAGTGGACTAGACATGCTTAAGAAGAGTCTGGAACAACAATTAAAATTAAAAAAAAAAAAAAGAGTCTGGAGTTGGTGGCTCTGGGGAGAGAACTAAAAGAACAGCTGCCAGGATCCCGGTACTGACTCATTCCTCATATTACAGAAGACATCTTTCTCAGGCAGAGCACTCCTCTCCAAGTAGAATCAGCTGGAAAGGAAGCAGTAGCCCCATCCACAGGAATTATTCTGACCCACCCTGTGAAGCTGAACCAGGCCCCTGAGTACAGCTGTAGGTTATTGTCTCAATGAATAAGTTTAAGACCAAAGGCAGGCAGATCTCTGGGTGCTATGGGACTTTAGCTGACTCTCCACCAGGCCCAGTTGCTGGTAAAGCACGCCTGGGTGCACAGTCTGGTTCTTTCTTCACATACCCAAGCCCAGCAGAGGGAGCCACAAGCTGTGCGTCGTTGATAGCTCCAAACAGGTTTCCCAGGGCCAATCACAGGCAGTGTCTGACATAGGTCTGCACCAGAGTTTGCAGATCTACCAAGTATATAAAAACAAATACAAAGAAGCAGCCAAAATAGGAAGACAAAGAAACAGGCCCCAAATAAAAGAACAAGATAACTGTCCTGAAGACAAGCTAAATGAAACAGAGTCAAGCAACTTATCAGATATAGAGTTTAAAGTAATGATTATAAAGAAGTTCAACAATATGAAAAAAGACACAGAAATCATAAAAAGGACCAATCAGAATTAAAGAACACAATATCTGAAATAAATAATACACTGGAAGGAATAAACAGTAGGGTAGAAGAAGCACATGATTGAATCAAGGTAGACAAGACAAGGTAGAAAAAGACAAGGATAGTAGCAAAAAGAAAGAGACTTAAAAGAATGAAGAGCTTAAGAAACCTTTTAAACAACATGAAGCCTAGCAGCATCCACATCATGGGAATACCAGAAGGAGAACAGAACAAGAAAAGGATCAAGAACCTGTTTGAAGAAATGACAGAAAACTTCCTTAATCTGGTGAAAGAAAAAGACACCCAAGTCCAGGAAACACAGAGTCCCAAACAAGTTGGACCCAAAGAGACCAACACCAATATGTATCATAATTAAAATGATAAAGCTTAAAGACAAGGAGAGAATCCTAAAAGCCACACGAGAAAAGCAGGTAGTTACCTACAAGGGGGCAACATTTAGAGTGGCATCTGATTTTTCAACAGAAACATTTCAGGCCACAAGGAGGTGGTGTGAAATATTCAAGGTGATGAAAAGCAAGGACCTACAACCAAGGCTACCCACTTAAAAATGAAAGAGCTTCCAGGACAAGAAAAAGCTAAAGGAGTTCATTAACATCAAATGAGTACTGCAATAAATATTAAAGGGCTTGCTAGAAGAAAAAGAGAAAGGAAAAAAAAAACAGAGAAAAATAGCCTAACAATAAAATGGCACTAAATATATTTCTATCAATAATTACCTTAAGTGTAAATGGCTTAAATGCTCCAATCAAAAGACTCAGAGTAGCTGAATGGATAAGAAAACAAGATCCATATACATGCCGTCTCCAAGAGACCTACCTCAGATTGAAAGATACAAACTAAAAGTAAAGGGATGGAAAAGACATTTCATGCAAATGGAAAGGAAAAAAAACTGGTGGCAATACTTATATCCAACGAATAGACTTTAAAACCAAGGATATAGTAAGAGACAAAGAAGGATACTATATAATGATAAAGGGAACAATCCAACAAGAGGATATAGCCCTAGTAAACATTTCTGTACCCAAAATAGGAGCACTGAAATATGTAAAACAAATCTTGATGAACATAAAGGGAAAGATAGAAATACAGTCATAATTGGGGATTTTAACACCCTATTGACTTCAGGAAGAAAAATCAACAAGGAGGCAGCTGCCTTAAATGACATGCTAGATAAAATGGATTACAATTGATATCTTCAGAGTGATTCACCCCACGGCAGCACAATATACATAATTTTCAGATGCACACGGAACATTTTCTAGGATAGACCACATAATAACACACAAAACAAGTCTTAAAATTAATTTCAAGAAGATTGAAATGGTATCAAGCATATTTTCTGACTCTAATGCTACAAAACTAGAAATCAATCACAAGAAAAACACTGAAAAATACAAAGAGACAAGGAAGCTAAATAACATGGTATTGCACAATGAATTGGTCAACAATATCAAGCAAGAAATCAAAAGATACCTTGAAACAAATGAAAATGAGGACACCACAATCCAAAATCTATGGGACACTGGGAAAGCAATCCTAAGATGGAAATTTAAAGCATTACAGGTCTATTAAAAAAAAGAAAAAGCTCAATAAGCAATATAACCTCACACTTAAAGGCACTTGAAAAAGAACAACAAACAAAGCCCAAAGTGAGTAAAAGAAAGGAAATAATGAAGGTCAGAGCGGAAATAAACAAAATAGGTTATAAAAAAACGATAAAAAAAAGATGAACGAATCCACAAGTTGGTTCTTTGAAAAGATAAACAAGGTAGATAAACTTTTAACCAGACTCAAGGAAAAAAGAGAAAGGACCCAAATAAATAAAATAAGAAATAAAAGAGGAAAAACAACAACTGACACCAAAGAAATACAAAGGATTGTAAGAAAATACTATGAACAGTTATATGCCAACAAACTGGACAATCTGGATGAAATGGATACATTCCTAGAAACATAAAGTCTTCCAAAAATAATCAGGAAGAATCAGAGAATCTGAATAGATAGATACACCTAATGAAATTGAAGCAGTAAATCCCAACACATAAAAGCCCTGGACCAGATGGTTTCACAGTTGAACTTTCCCCAAACATTCTAAGAAAAACTAACACCTCTCCTTCTCAAACTACTTCATAAAATTCAAGAGGAGGAAAGGCTCCCTAGCTCATTTTATAAGGCCAGTATTATCCTAATTCCAAAAACAGATAAAGACACTACAAAGAGAGAAAATGACAGGCCAATATCCCTGATGAACATAGATGCTAAAATTGTCAAGAAAATATTAGCAAACCAAATATAGCAATGCATCCAAAAGCTCATACAACCCTGTCTGGTGTGGCTCAGTGGATTGAGCACCAGCCTGTGAACCAAAGGGTTGCTGGTTCGATTCCCAGTCAGGGCACATATGCCTAGATTGCACATCAGGTCCCCAGTAGGAATGCATGAGAGGCAACCACACACTGATGTTTCTTTCCCTCTCCTTCTCCCTCCCTTCCCCCCTCTAAAAATAAAATCATAAAAAAAAAAAAAAAAGATCATACACACTGATTAAAGTGGGATTTATTCTGGGATTGCAAGGTTGGTACAACATTTGCAAAATCAATAAATGGGATTCACCACATAAACATAATGAAGAATAGAAATGACATGATCGTATCAATAGATGCAGAAAATGCATTTGATAAAATCCAACAGCCATTTATGACAAAAACTCTCAGCATAGTGGGAATCGAGGGAACATACATTAACATAACAAAGGCAATATATGACAAACACTACCAGCATCATACTGAACAGATAAAAACTACAAGTTTTTCCCTTAATACCAGGAACAAGCCAGTGATGTCTGCTTTCACCTCTTACTCAACATAGTACTGTAAGCCCCAACCACAGCAATCAGACAATAAGAAGAAATAAAAGACATCCAAATTGAGAACGAAGAAAACTGTCTTTATTTGTAGATGGATCCCTATATATTTGGGGTACATAGAGAACCCCAAAGATTCCACCAAGAAGCTACTAGCACTAATAAATGAATTTAGCAAAGTAGCAGAATACAAAATTAATATCCAGAAATCAGTTGCATTTTTACATACAAATAACTAACAAAACAGGAAACTAAGGGAATAATCCCATCTACAATTTCTTCAAAAAGTAAAATACACCTAGGAATAAATCTAACCAAGGATGTAAAAAGACCTGTACTCTGAAAATTATAAGACACTGAAGAAAGAAACTGAAGAAATTACAAATGAGCAGAAGCACATAACATAGTCATAGATAGGAAGAATTAGCATCAATAAGATGTCCACACTACCCAATCCCATCCACAGATTCAACACAATTCCTAACAAGGTTCCAATGACGTATTTCACTGAACTAGAACAAGTTATTTCAAAAAGTTACATCGGACCACAAAAGGCCCTACATAGCAACTGGAATCCTGAGAAAGAAGAAGAAAGTTGGAGGAATCATGTTACCTAATTGTAAACTATACTATAAGGCAACAGTAATCAAAACAGCATAGTGCTGGCATAAAAAGACACATGCAGATCAATGTAACTCAATAGAGAGCCCAAAAATAAACCCACACTTTTAGAGTCAGTTAATATTCAAGAGAGGAAGCAAACACAAAAAAATGAGCTAAAGATAGTCTATCCAATAAACGGTACTTGGAAAACTGGACAGATATGTGCAGAAAAAATGAAACTAGACCACCTTCTTACATCACACACAAGAATAAATTCAAAATGGATTAAAGACTTAAATGTTAGAGTGAAGATCATAAAAATCCTAAAAGCAAATACAGGCAGTCCCTGGCTGGTATGGCTGAGTGGATTGAGCACCAGCCTGCGAACCAAAGGGTCGCTGGTTTGATTCCCAGTCAGGGCACATGCAGCAACCACACATTGATGTTTCTCTCCATCTTTTTCTCCCTCCTTTCCCCACTGTCTAAAAATAAAACAAACAAAAAATCTTAAAAAATATATAGACAGTAAAATCTCAGACACTGCTCATTGCAATATTTTTACTGATATATCTAAGGCAAGGGTTATGAAAAAAATAAATGGGACTACATCAAAATAAAAAGGTTTTGCACAGAAAAGGAAACCATCAACAAATAAAAAGACAACCAGCAGAATGAGGAAAACAGTCTCCAATACATCTCATAAGGGGTTAATATCCAAAGTTCATAAAAAACTTACAAAAGTCAACACCAAAAACAAAACAAAACAATCCAATTAAAACTTGTCAGAGGACCTGAGTAGGCACTTTCCAAAGAGGACATACAGGTGGCCAATGCTCAACGTCACTAATCATCATAGAAATGCAAATTAAAACCATAATGAAATATCACCTCACACCTGTCTGAATGTCCACAATCAATAAATCAATAAACAACTGCTGGTGAGGATGTGGAGAAAGGGGTACCCATCTGCACATTCGGTGGGAATGTAGATTGGTTCAACCACTGTGGAATGCAGTATGGAGATACCTGAAAAAATTAAAAATGGATATGCCTTTTGACCCAATGATCCTTCTTGGAATTTATCCAAAGAAATCCACAACACTAATTTGAAAGAACATAAGTGCCCCTATGTTCACTGCAGCGTTATTTACAATCACCAAGATACGGAGGAAGACCAAGTGTCCATTACTAGATGAGTGGATAAAACAATTATGGGGCATTTACCCAATGGAATACTACTTTGCCATAAAAAAGAAAAAATTGCCCTCTGCAACAGCATAGATAGACCTGGAGAACATTGTGCAAAGTGAAATAAGCCAGTCAGAGAAAGACAAATACCACATGGCTCTACTCACACATGGAATGTAAATGAACAAACTGAACTAACAAGCAAAATAGAGACAGACTCATAGACAGTAGGATGACAGCTATGGGGGTGTTTACGGCTTAGAGGGATCAAGTAAAATGATAAAAGGACTCACTGACATGGACAACAATCTGGTGACTGCATGGGTGAAGAGGCTATAGGGTGCTAAATGGCAATGGAAAAAATACAGCAAAAGTTTAAAAAAAAAAACAGGCTACTGAAAGATTATATGAACATTTCCTCATTTAAAAAATTTATACCCCCACACATACATGTGTATAAAGTGTCAAATGTATTCTACCTATAGTGACAGCTATATTTCTGAGATGATTTTGACACCAAGAGACTAAATACATATAAAAACATCTGCTAGAGTCCTCCTAGTCAATTAAGTTCTAATATGAGTTGGTCACAATTAAGTTATCTAATAGCTTTCCAGCATAACACATATCATCCAAATAATTATTTTGTATTACTGTAGCAACTAAAAACTCAGGTGTGTATATAGTCCAGTCTATACTTGAAGGTATAGTTTTGAAGAACATTTAAACATTTAACTGTCATTTTCTTGTATGTCATTAAGGTCCTAGCATCATTTTCTTTTTTTATTAAAAAAGATTTCATTTATTTTTAGAGAGAGGAAGGGAGGAAGAAAGAGAGGGAGAGAAACATCAACATGTGAGAGAAACATATATTGATGATGGCCTCTTATATGTCTCCAACTGGGGACCTGGCCTGTAACCTAGGCATGTGCCCTGTCTGTGATTTCAACCTGAGATTTTTCATTTTGTGGGATGATGTCCAACTCGCTGAGACACACACCAAACGTGGCAGTCCTGGCATGACTGTAATTTAAACACAGTTTGCTACAATGATACAATTTCACTGGAAATAGATGCTGTTGTAATCTTCCTATAGTAACTATATAATTATTAAACAAAAAGGAATACTTCATTACATGGCATAACTTAGATTAGCTTATTCCGTGAAATTAGGATCACCACTGTTTCATGGTTCACTAAGAACAAAAACAGCAATATAAAAGGTATCTGGTACAGACTTGAAGCCAAGATGGAGGCACTGAAAGACACGCTTTGTTTTCCTGCACAACCAAAAGAAGGATAACAATCAATTTAAAAACAAAAACCACCCAGAACTGCCAGAAAATCGAAGTGTATGGAAGTCCAACAACCAAGGAGTTAATGAAGAAACATTGACAAGGACTGGTAGGAGGTACAGAGACAGACAGCCAGGGAAGGTGTGGTCCCATTTTCATGTGTGGATAAAATGGGAGGAAAAACTGGGGAGCAAGACAGACCATGCAACGCAAGGTTCCAGTGCCAGAAAAGAATGCCTCAAAACCTCTAAAAACCTGTCAGGGGGTGGGGTTCAGCAGTGGGAGAAACTGCTAGTCTCACAGGAGAGTACATTGGAGGGGTCCATGGGGTCCTGGAACATACACAAGCCCACCCACTTGGAAATCAGCACAACAGCAGCACATGGAAGGACACAATTCACTTGTGGGAAGTGAGGGAAATGACTGAAAGCAGGGAGAGAGCCAAGCAAATGGCACTGTTCCCTCTCTGATCCCTCCCCCACATTCAGCACCACAATGCAGCAAAGTGGGTTGCCCCACCCTGGTAAATACCTAAGGCTCTGCCCCTTACAATGTAACAGGTGCACCCAGACAAAGATATATGGACTGAATGAAAGAACAGATCAAAACTCCCGAAAAAGAACTAAGTGACAAGGAGATAGACAACCTATTAGAGGAAGATTTCAAAACACTGGTAATTGGGATGCTCGGAGAAATGGCTGAGTACAGCTGCAAATAGAAGGAAAAAGTGAAGGCTTTACAAAGTGAAATAAAGAAAAACATACAGGGAACCAACAGTAAAGGGGAGAAAACCGGGATTCAAATCAACAATTTGGAACAAAGGAAGAAATAAACATTTAACCAAAAGAGAAAGAAGAAACAAGAATTCAAAAAAGTGAGGACAGGCTTAGGAACCTCTGAGACAACTTAAACATTTCAACATCCAAATCACAGGGATGCCAGAAGGAGAAGAGGAAGAGCAACAAATTGAAAACTTATTTGAACAAATAATGAAAGAAAACATCCCCAATCTTGTGAAGGAAAGTCCAGGAAGCTCAGAGAGTCCCAAACAAGTTGGAACCAAAGAGGACCACACAGACACATCATAATTAAATTGTCCAAGATTAAACATAAGGAGAGAATGTTAAAAGCAGCAAGAGAAAAGGAGTGTTACTGACAAAGGAGTTCCCATAAGACTATCAGCTGATTTCTCAAAAGAAACTTGCAGGCAAGAAGGGGCTGGAAAGTACTCCAAGTCATGAAAGGCAAGGAAGGACCTACACATCCAAGATTACTCTATCCAGCAAAGCTATCATTTGGAATGGAAGGGCAGATTAAAGTGCTTCCCCGATAAAGTCAAGTTAAAGGAGTTCATCATTACCAAGCCTTATTATATGTTAATAAGGAACTTATTAAATGTTAAAGGGACTTATCTAAGAAAAAGAAGAAGATCAAAACTATGAACAGCAAAATGACAACACTCACAACTCTCAACAACTGAACCTAAAAAAAGCCAAAAAAATTAAGCAAAACACCAGAATAGGGACAGAACCACAGAAATGGAGCTCACATGGAGGGTTATCAGCAGGGAGGGGGAAGAGGGAGAATGGGGGAAGTTACAAGGAATAAGAAGCATAATCGGTAGGTACAAAATAAACAGGGGGAGGTTAAAAATAGTATAAAAAATGGAGAAGCCAAAGAACTTATATGTTTGACCCATGAACATGAACTAAGGGGGGGATGCTGGAGGAAATGGGGGTACTGGGTAGAGAGGGATAAAGAGAAAAAAATGGGACAACTGTAATTAGCATAATCAATAAAGTATACTTTGAAAATGTATCTGGTATAAAAATGCAATAAAGGGTGGCACTTTAATTTTTATTACCATGTACCACATCACACAACCATACTAAGAGTAAGATTCTATAGTGCTAATATTTGAAAACCATTAATATGCTTTTAAAAAGGAAGTAAGGAGAGAAGGGAAATACACATTCCTTACTTTCACCAGGTACAATATACTTATACATGAGGTCTCATTTAGTTCTTATAACAACCTGGCAAGTGAGGTATTTCCCATTTTATAGAAAATCAGGCTTAGGGAGGCTAAGTAATTTAGCCAACATCACAGCCATCAAGTAGCACCACTGGAATGGGAAACAGAATCGGTTAGGTTAGTCCACACCATTTCTTCTTACCTCCTGCTGATTCTTTCCAAGAAAGGTCATCCAAAGATCCTATTCTAAGTCTTCAAAGTTCCTCCCCATCTAATTACACTGTGAGCTTTTTACACTATTACACCATTTTAATGCTCTCCTACTTTTTGGTGTTTTGATTTGTTTACACTCTTAAAGATTGAGGATCTCAAATAACTTTTGTTTGTGTGGTTTATATCTATCAATATTTACTATGTTCGGAATTAAACTGAAAGAGTGAAAAGTACTATTTCATGTAAAATAAAACCTGTATGTTAACAAAACATCTAGGCAAAATGAATTTATTTTCCCAAACAAAAGAGAATTTTGACATAAGTGGCATTGTTTCACACTTGTGCGTATCTCTAATGTATGGCTTAACATACAACAGCTGGATTCTCATATCTGCTTCTGCATTTAATCTATTATGATATATTGTTTTGGTTGAAGTATATGATGAAAATGTGGCATGATATAGATATATACATGGAAAAAAGAGAAGTTTTTTAATAACTAGCCTTTCCAGATAATTGTACATCTTCTTTGATATTACACCAAAACAAGGTACGTAGTAGTTTCTCAAATATCAGTAGAAATGTGAATTTTTCATACTCTGTTAACAATAAAATCCAGTTTATTCTTGCATTTTGGATAGATCTCCTATAAAATCATGCACACCATGCATTAGTAAATGGGAAAATATTATTTCACTAAGTTACACAGTTTTAGACTATAAGGATGGTTGCTTTGCCTGTAAGCTCCCAAATGCTGACATATTTCATTACATGATGTTAAAAAAACACATTCATTAACAGCCCTAAGTACTGGGAAGCTGTCAAGGTCATGGTGACAGACGCAAGTCTTCCAAAATTTTAACATGTATTTGAAAGCTAAAGTTTTTACTTTGACAACAAATATTTATCAATTGTTTTTATTGAAGTGGCAGGCTCTTACTGTTCATTTGAGAAAATGTCTGCCAGGTCTCTTAGCTTGAACAACCATCATCCATTATTCTTTTAAGCAAAAATAATGTTCCATGAAAAAAGTCAGCTAGTTCATCTCCCAACTCAAAACCTCACAAATCCTTTTCTTTAAGTCAATCATCATATTCAGTATGCAGAGTGCCTGATGATTACTTCCCAGTTTTGTCAGAAAGATTTACTAAGTGCAATTATCCAGAGATAAATATTTAGCAAAAATGAGAATATCTTTGATGAAACAAAACAAGTAAAACTGGCACTTTTATATCATGAATGTGTGGCAGTGAGGAAGTCATTGATTACTAACATAGTTTGGTGCCCTGACTTAATATGCGCTTAATCGCCAGCAGTTTTACCCAACTCTGATTATTGCACCCTCAATACAAATATAACACAGCAAAAGGGACAAAGAAAACCTGTGTAATATGAATAGTCTGGCCTCATGGATCCCTTCAGAGGGTCTGAAGGACCCAATGGACCATTCTTTGAGAAACACCGGTCCAGTATTTGGACCTAATACAATATATGAAGGCCACTATTAAATTGCACACAATAAAATCAGATTACCTGTCTTTCTTGCAGGTAATCTCATCACATACCATTTGCTGAGGTTTCCACTTGTGTGTCATCTTGTCTCCCCACCTCATTGTACAACAGAGGGACGGTCTGATCTAGCAGGGTAGGTGTCTCAGTACAGATTGGATAATTCTCTACAGTAAGATGGTGTTGCTGCATCTGTGGCACACAGACCATGGAGTGCCAGTAGTTCTGGTGATAGCACTTGGACAAGAAAGGGAAAAAACAAGCAAACACTTAAAGAAAATGGACATTTTCTCTCTAACATCCATTTCTTAAATTCCTCTCTAAAAACAAACAAAAAAAATAACTTGAGCCATGACTTTCAAGTGGGGTAGCAATGATCTTTTTTATCTAAAAGATATGACATTTAGAAAATTTGTTCTCTACTACAAGTATAAGATCTTTTGTGCCATCTGTATTTCTTATTTGGACCTAGGAATTCTTTAAGGAAAGTACTTGAAGGAAATTAGAGATACACACAATGATAGAGATGCCTTTTATAGGATTATCTTTACAAGCAAAGCACAATGAACAACCTGAATATTCAATAGGGAACTAGATGAATGAATTATGATACATCTATGATGGAATACAATACAAGCAATAAAAAAATCAGGCTGTTGAATATTTAAAGGAAAAATGCTCATACTATTAACTCAAGTTTACATAATTATATAGCATAGCCCATATTTTGCAAAATATACTGAAAAAAAATCTATCGACATATAGAGGTTATACGGGTGACTTTGATTTTCTTTACACTTTAGTATTTTCCAGATGTGATATGATGAATACTATTACTTTTAATATGGAAATGTATTAAAATAATTTCCTTCATTTCCTTGTATTCCCATGATATTAAATGCAGGAGGAATATTTAAAAATGCCTTCTCCCTGTGCAATGAGTTACAGTGTTTCCACATGTGACTATAATAAACTAATATAACTGAAGTGGCAGGTTTATTTTTCAATTCTTGAAATTGCTTTTATAAAATACAATATCAAAGAACAAAACCTACTTTACTAATTTTAATTTATAGATGTGTGACAGTTGAAGAAGATAATTTTCTGGAAATACGTCCAAAGTTTTAAGGAAATCAGTGTCTGGAAATATGAATTACTCTGAGTCCTATCCAGGAGACAGGTTCTAGCTGCTAAATTATTAAGATGAATCATTACTTTTCAGTAAATACATCATCTTGTTATGTGAGAAGACAAGAGTATTTCAGGGGGGAAATGATCCCTGAAAGAATAAAATAAAAGAGCTCTTACCTGAAATCAGAGACACCTTTCTGTGATATTAAGGTATTTGTCAGTACCCATGTTTTATAACTCAGGGGAGTGGTGAAAATCAAGTGTTTGGCAAATATCTATGAGCACATGAGTGCTTAAAAATAATACAGTTCTTTAAATGTCTAAATTGTTTTTCACATGAAATGCAGAAATTGTCATAAAAATGTTTTAAGCAGGATAAATAACCCACTTATTATTTTGAGACAGAAAAACATAGTGAAGTGCTGGCACATGATGTTAAATATGGAGGCCAATATGTGCTAAAGTTGTGCTGCGTAGTCTCCACTCACCACAATTTAACAACTATTTTGTGAGAGAAACTGAAGCACTGGGAGGCTAAAATAGAGAAGTGACCTATATCATATTCAGAGGTGTTTTATAAAGATAGAAATGAAACCTCTGGCCTCCTCATAACATTCTTGATTATTAAAGTTCAAAAGTCTGATTAGCAATACAGCTTATATTTTTAATATAGAGTTTATCAAGCAATTTTATCAGAACTCTTACCTGCAATCCCAGGTTGAAATAGTACTGCAAAACTTTTGTATCTAGAATTAAAATTTTTAATTTTAGTGACTAGGTGATATAAACAATTAGAATTACTACTTAAAAGCTTTTCTGTTTCAGTATTAAGGTAGATACTAATGTAGTCCTCCCACATCAACACCATGCTCAATTCTCCCTTATAGTAAATGACCGTTTATCTACCACTACAGGTAAGATCATTTTTTGATCCAATGTTTAGTCACCAAATACATATTTTATTTCTATTCTTAATATTAACAAATGTTACAGGAATTCCACTCTACTAATATTTAAGAAGAATTTAGTAAAGGTATTTTCTTGCTCATCCCAAGACTAAAATTTTACGTCAATACAAATCTACTATATAAGCAGTTGTATTGGTTCTCAGTTAACGGAGCTAATACATAGTATGAACTAAATGCTCTACTAACGCTGAGATAAGTTATGTCTACTGACATAGCTAGCACTTCTGAAACAATTCACTTTGTTTTGTAGTAAACATGACTAACCACCACTAGATCTCCAAAAAGAAAGAAGGTAGTGAGGCAGGTAACTTGTAATAAGTTAAATCCTAGATGATAAGATTTCTCCAGACATAGAATTTAATTCTTTCACAAATAAACATACACTAGATGTATGGGGGAAGAAGGAATAACATTAGCATTCCAATTATATCTCTAAATGTATTTTCACTAACCTGTGATCCATGTATATTCTTATAAGAAAGATAATATAACCTGAGTTCCACTAACAAATGAACTCTCAGGAAATTCCCCTTTCTTAAGTTGGAGACTTCTGGTACATATTTACTGCCACATACACATTTATTTACTATCATTTTAAACAGCATGGAATTCCACTCCTTGGCATATACATATATCCACACAAAACTTGTATAACAATATCCATAGCAGTATTATTCACAATAGCAAAAAAGTGGAAACAACCCAAATGCCCATCAACTAATAATAAAATGCAATGTATGCATACAATGGAATATTATTCAGTCATAAAAAGAAATGAAGTACTGACACATGTCACGCTGTTAACAAAATTGGAAATCAAGGAGTTAATATTTTTCGAAGCCTGGAGGGAAGAAAGGAGATAAAGATGAGGAGTTTCATCATAATCAGATTGGGTTTTAAGTGAAAGTAAGAAAGCCAAGTAAAAATGTTTACCAAGTAGCTAGAGACAAGTATCCGAAACTTCAAAGGCCTGGGTTAGATAAATTTAGGAATCATCTACATTAAGGTGATACTGAAGTTTTAAGGTAGAGAAAAAGAAACAGAATGGAGTTGAAGATGATCTTGGTGACTACCTTATGGACTGGGGAAAAAAACAAAATGAATAGAGAAGCAGCTAGAAAAATTAAGAGAATATTATAGCAAAGAAAGTACAAACAAGCTACCAGCAACTTTCAACTACAATTCTCTTTTGAGGAACATTGGCAAACTGGGGGGTAACAAAGAACATCCAATGGAAAGCTATCCCTTAGTTCTACTCCTTAGCTACTGAAATAAGAACATATGACTGAAACCCAAGGCATATCGGGCCCCTAAATTCCTAAAAAAAAAAAAAACAAAGCAAAACAAAACAAAAACACAACAACAAATACCTTTCAAGTCTCCAAAATTCATCTGGAATCCTAAATATTAAATATTTGTAGTAGTAATGTAAGAAAATAGAGAAAATTTTGTATTAACTCCTGCTTTTTCAAGAAAATAGTTAAGAGAGCAAAGATACCCAACTGGGTAGTTGAGAATCTTCTCCAAGGCAGACATGCAGCTACCAAGAAGCAGCAGCACGAGTCAGCTCAACCATCCATCTCTTAATTATGTAGAAGATATTCTTAGCTTTCAGTTGTTCCCTTCCTTAGTCACTTACTTAGCATTATACTCTCAAGTCAATTTCCATTTGGCCCCCCTACCCTACTCCTATTGGCTAAGCAGAGATACACTCTAAAATTTAAAAAAAAATCCCAAACCTAAATAATCCTCACTCAAGACTCAAAATCCACTTACCTTGAGGCAGATCACTGCCACTTGGATCACAGGAATAAGGTGGAGGTGGTGGTGGTAAATTTGAAGCCTCCCCCACCTCAGCAGGAAGAGGAAGAGGAGGAGGAGGTGGAGGAGGAGGAGGAGGAGGTGGAGGAGGAGGAGGTGGTGGTGGTGGCAGAGAGGCAGCAACAGCAGGCACAGGAGCAGAGAGGTATGGATAGGATGGTGAAACAATCACTAAAAAAGAAACAAAACATAAAGTAACAATGCAAAAAATAAGTAATTCATCTCCTACTACCCTTGTGTCCCCAACATGGTCAAATGACTCAAATTCTTACGGTCTGACTTAACAAAAACTTGGAAGATGAATTGCTCCACATTCACTTAAACATGCCAGTTGGAAACTGGTTCATTACAGGTTATTTTGAGTTAAGCAAATTACTTGAATTTAGAAGGAAAAACTGGAAGCTTCAGAGCTCTACCAAGATTTTGAACATCAGCTAGCAGGTACATAAATAATGTATGTATCAATCATTAAAGCAAAAGTTTTACTTAGCTTAATATACAGTTAAAGATACTTTCAGCCATCTGAAACAGTCAAATCACAAGATGCAGAAACTAGTAAAACACAAATTTGCACAGATTACAGATTTAGGTAATCTTTGAAGGTTTCCACTTCATAGCATCAAAGGAATATCAGGAAACTCTAAGTCACTACAGTTCTATTTCTAAGAACGTACAGAATGTAAAACAAACAAGCTAAATAAAATGTTATCCCTTTAACTTTCCGTAACTGTTACTATAGTTTAAAAACAATACTCACTAAGGACTTTCAGTTTTTGACATAAGAAATTCAAATATAATTATGTTTAAATATTCCTTTTTATCACTCCTCTATAATAAGAAGGAAATGTGCTTCCAACCTAATAAAAATGTGTTTCCATATATACACAGGATACCATATAAGTCTGTTAAATTTCTTACAAAAGATGAATGAAATAACCCTTCAGATTTAACTGAACATTTTAGCAGACTTAGAAATTCAAGTACTTCCTTCTATGCATCTTGAAACGCGCGCACACACACACACTTAGGATCTTTGTTGTCTTTATTTATTTTCTAAACTATCAAAACTGTAGCCACTTGAAAAGCTTAATATTGATTTGTATGTAAATTATTTTCCAATTGATCCCTATGTAGAATTTTAAAACTGGAAAACTTCAAGACTTAACCAACTTACAAATAACATACTTCTTTAGACTAGCTTCCCTAAACACTGACCCGAGGTATTTTCTATGCAATAACTGATCAGAGATAGCTGACATACTCAAAATATCCAAATCAATATTAAGTTTATGGTAAATAAGAAAAACGTATCTTTTATTTTATAGAATAAAACTAAATGAACTTTTGGGCCACCCCAATAGAACTGTACACCTCAAAATTATGTAATGTTAACAATGTTACCCCAATAAATTTAATTTTTTAAAAAGCTAATAGAGTAAGTTCAATTAGCTAAAGATAGGAGAGTGCAATTATGATCAGTAGGTAAAAACCAACTACTAGACATAGATAGTAAATCTACTCCTGTACATGAGAGAATAAAGGGCAGAAAAACTTGGAGGTTACTTTGTCTTAATTCACCTTTCTTGCAAATGCATATTACAATAAGCCCCATAAAAAAAAAGGTTTTATAGTTTCCAGTTCCTCTAGAGATGTATGAGCATCTCATTCACAGGCTTAATAGGGCTCTACAGCTTAATAGGTATAGTTCAAGGGATGGCTCCAGGACAATGCAAGCAAACTTTTCCAAAATATTAATAGAAACCAACATAATACACTCAAAATGCTTATTTCTCCCTGTCTATGTATGAGCAGTCTGTTGCAGGACATTTTAGAAGAAAATGTGAATGTATATATAGCAAGACCTGGATTCTTTAAAGATCAAAGGGCATGATCAAGACTAAGATACAGTTAGGTGCAAAATTTCAGCAGACACAAAATTAATGCAAAAAAAAAAACTATGATGAATAAAATACCAAAATTCTAAGAGACGGTGTACAAGCCTGGACTTATATTCTACACATTCACCGATACATCCCTTAGAACAAGGGACATAAAGGAAAAGAATAAACAAATGGGATCTCATCAAAATAAAAAGCTTCTGCATGGCTAAAGAAGACGGCATTAAAATAAAAAGAGAATCAACCATACGGGAAAACATATTTGCAAATGATACCTCAGACAAGGGTTTGATCTCCAAAATATATAAAGAACTCACAGGACTCCACTCCAGGAAGACAAACCAATTAAAAAATGGGCTAAAGACCTGAACAGACACTTCTCCAAGGAGGACATACAGAGGGCCCAGAGACAAATGAAAAGATGCTCAGCATCACTAGCCATCAGAGATATGCAAATTAAAACCACAATGAGGTACCACTTCACACAGGTCAGAATGGCCATCATAAACAAATCAACAAACAAGTGTTGGAGAGGATGTGGAGAAAAAGGAACCCTAGTACACTGTTGGTGGCAATGCAGACTGATGCAGCCACTGTGGAAAACAGTATGGAATTTCCTCAGAAAACCAAAAAATGGAACTGCCTTTTGACCCAGCAATTCCACTGTTGGGATTATACCCTAAGGATCCTGAAACATCAATTCAAAAGAACCTATGCAATTCAGTATTCATAGCGTCACAATTAACAACAGCCAAGCACTGGAAGCAACCTAAGTGCTCATCAGTAAATGAGTGGATCAGAAAACTATGGTACATTTACACAATAGAATACTAGGCAGCAGAAAGAAAGGAGCTCATACCCTTTGGAACAGCATGTATGGAACTGAAAAGCATTATGCTAAGTGAAACAAGCCAGGCGGTGAAAGAAAAATACCATATAATTTCACCTCTAAGTGGAAACTAATTAACAAAACAAAGAGGCAAACAAACTACAATCACAGACACTGAAATAAAGAACAATCTGAAAGTAACCAGAGAGGAGCGGGGAGAGAGATAATAGGAGATAATAGGGGAAGGACCATCAAGGAACATGTATGAAGAACACATGGACAAACCCAAAGGGGGTGGGTTTGAGGGTGGAAGGGGTGGGGTGTGGTGGGGTGAAAATGGAGACAATTGTACTTGAACAACAGAAAATATATATACACGTAAGAAAATACAAATTTAAAAAAAAAAAAAAGTGAAGACTTCCGACCAAGATGGTGGCATAGCTGGACACACTGTGCCTCCTCTCACAACCAAGATTAAGGACAACAAAAATATAGAATCAACCAAAAAAAAAAAAAAAGAAAAAAGAAAAAAGAAAACCAAACCAGGAAAGAGGGAGGATTGAATTGTGCAGCAGTCCGACAGCAATTCACCCAGACCAGAAAGAAGGGCGGAGTCCGTGGCCAGGGGAGTCGGATCGCAGCAGGATAAGCCGATGGTGGTCCCGGGCACGCAATCACTCCAGGCGCACAGGTAGTGGTGTTGCTGAATGCACAAGGTGGCAGACCGCGGACACACATTCATGCACAGATAAACCAGGCAAAAACGGGCAGCAAGACAGACTGTGCAACCCAGGGCCCTAGCGCCAGGAAGTGAAGCCTAAAAGCACCCATTGAAAATACTTGTAGGGACTGAGGTGCCTGGAGGGAGTCCCAGCCTCACAGGAGAGTTCGTTGGGGAGACCTACGGGATCCTAGAGCGTGCGCAGGCCCACCCACACAGAAATCAGCACCAGAAGGGCCCAACTTGATGGGGAAAGAGGCTGAAGGGACTAGAATCTGAGAAACAGCATGGAGCAAGCGCCATTGTTCCCTCTCAGAGCCTGCCCCCACATCCAGCATCACAACCCAGCGACTGGGCTGCCCTGCCTGGTGAACGACTAAGGCTCTGTCCATCACTACGTAAACAGCTGTGACCAGACAAAAACAAAAACAAAAACAAAAACAAAACAAAAAAAAAACAAAACCAAGGATGGCTCACAAAGGAGAACAGACTAGGGTTTCCGGAGCTAATTCATCTGAGCGACCAGGAGGTAGCCAACCTATCAGAAGCACAGTTCAAAGCTCTGGTAATTAGGAAGCTCACAGAATTGGTTGATTTTGGTCGCAAATTAGAGGAACAAATGGAGGCTACAATAAGTGAAATAAAGCAAAATGCACAAGGAACCAATAGTGATGGGAGGAAAACTGGGACTCAAATCAATAGAGTAGACCAGAAGGAAGAAAGAAACAACCAAATAGAAAACAAGGAAGAAACAAGAATTCAAAAACATGAGGAGAGGCTTAGGAACCTCCAGGACATCTTTAAACGTTCCAACATCTGAATTATAGGGGTACCAGAAGGAGAAGAGGAAGAGCAACAAGTGGAAAACTTATTTGAACAAATAATAAAGGAGAACTTTCCCAACCTGGCAAAGGAATTAGACTTCCAGGAAGTCCAGGAAGCTCAGAGAGTCCCAAAGAAGTTGGACCCAAGGAGGAACACACCAAGACACATCATAATTACATTAGCCAAGATTAAAATGAAGGAGAGAATTCTAGAAGCAGGAAGGGATAAGGGGACAGTCACATACAAAGGAGTTCCCATCAAACTGTCAGCTGATTTCTCAAAAGAGATCTTACAGGCAAGAAGGGGCTGGAAAGAAGTATTCCAAGTCATGAAAGGTAAGGACCTACATCCAACATTTCTCTATCCAGTGAAGCTTTCATTTAGAATGGAAGGGAAAATAAAGTGCTTCTCAGATAAGGTCAAGTTAAAGGAGTTCATCATCACCAAGCCTTTATTATATGAAA
>PVKU01013969.1:0-25616 GCA_004027475.1 Anoura caudifer
GACTCCTCAAGGCTCACTCCCTCTTTGGCTTCAGAGCACCCAGCTTCAGATAAGGACACCTCAACCCTAGAGTTATTTTTCGCATCAGCTTCTGTACCTCCTGCTTTTGCTACATAGGGAAGGGTGTCCAGAGAGCAATAAAAGCCCTGCTCAGCCAAGGCTCGGGGCTCAGAATTTGGGGTCTGTACTCCTCTGGGCCTGTGCATGTTAATAAAGGGTCATGCTCCGCCATCCAACTGCGTGTTGAGTCATTTCTTCCATAACAATTGAATCTGAAAAACAAACTAAGCAAACAAGAACAGGGACAGAATCATGGATACACAGAGTGTTTTGATGGCTTCCAGATGGGAGGGTGTGTGGGGAATAGTTGAAAAGGTGAGGGGATTAAGAAGTATAAATAGGTAGTTTTAGAGTAGCCATAGGGATGTACAGTATAGGACATGGAGTAGTCAAAGAACTTATATGCATGACCCATGGACATAAACGATGGTGTGGGGATGGCCTGAGGGAGTTAGGGTGTGCTGGGTGGAGGGGAGCAAAGGGGGAAAAATCAGGATAACTGTAATAATATAATCAATAAAATAATAAAAAATCAAAAAGAATGATCATAAAAAATAAAGATTAAAAAAAAAAAACAGCACATTTTGTGTGATTGGTGTTTACCTCAGTCACACTAAGTCTTCCATTAGGTGAATTCTCACCCTGGTGATATTTTATACATTTGTAGAAAGGCTCATATCTCCTCTTCCTCCTAACTCCCCCCCCCCCGAGACTACTAGGAATAGTCAGACCAGGCCTTAGCTCAGCTATTTATCATGTATGTGAATTTGAACAAGGTTAATTTGCCTTTCTAGGCTTTAATTTCTCATTAGTAAAATCACACACATAATAATTACCAGCTCACACGTTGTTAAAATTTTAAATAATATCTTCAAGCAGGTAGTATATACAGATATGCAATAAATGGTGGCTGTGATCTTTGTAATTCAGTACTTGTATTCACAGTAGCTCTCATACACTTCACGGGGAGGGGGGTTTGATCTGGAATCTATAGAGCACTTGGACATCTGTAACCGAAACAAAAAATGTTTGTTATCAGAGTCAGAACCAAATTGTTCTTGATTCATGTCAACTTAATCAGAAGAGTCACATCAGGTGTCTGGCCCCTGGTTTCCTCAAATGTGAAATAGCCATGCCAGACTACTGTAAGATCTTTCGAAATCCTACAGTTCTATAACTCTAAACCCACAGGAGTCCTTAAATTTTGGATTGGGATAATATTAAGGAAGTTTATTTTTCTTTGCAAATCAAATAAAATGTTTGTTGTTTCTTTGTTATTGAAAGAGAATAAAATCTGGCATCTATCTCCAGAATGACTGACTGATACACGCATGAACTGTCTGTAGTTCAGGTACACTCATTTCGTCTGATAGCAGGTGACTATCTTTTCTTCTCTCTTTTCTGCTCAAAGTTCTACTTCTGTTTGTTTTCTGTTATTTTTGTGATGTGAATTGCCAATTTGTTTTTTATAAAATTGTATGAAGAACTATGGCTATTAACCAATCTCCACCTACTATATCCCTGAATTTTCACTGAAGTTTTTCACCTAAAAAAGTTTTTACTTTGCACTTTAAATGGTATTTTTGCAGCATCTGGCTTTATTCTTGAACTACATGTGACCAGATTAATAAAAGTGAAGTTAATCACTCCTTGGATCAACATGAAACATTTGGTATTGACAGCAAGAAGACTTGCTGAGCTGGAAAATACTGTAGCAAAATATTCCGCAGAGAGCTGGTATAAGAATATTTAATTCTTTTTGCAACTTCGTCATTATAGCTACTAAAAACTCTGGACTAGCATTCCTCTGAATTTCAAGGTAATTATAGGAAAAGTAACATTATGAAATACATTAAAAATTATTTTTATCACATAAAACATTTTCCTAAAAGATAAACATCAGAATATTTGGAAACATCTGAATTTTAGCCAAAAATTTTTATATTTTATTTAAGTGTTACATAAGCTCAATTTCACCAATAAAATCAATTTGATATTGAAATAAAGTAATAAAACTGTATCTTACTCTAAGAAATTTGTAAGCACAAATGATTTTTTAAATACAAGGCATTATTTTGTACCGTGGAAAAGAGGGTCGAGGAATATTTATTTCAAAATCAAATAACTTTAAAGAGAGAAGAGGATTCATAGTTTTCCTGAAGAAAATTACTTCAGGCCATTTTTCTCTTTATCCTGGGGACCTATGATAAAATGCAGTAGTATCCACTTTACACCTCACACAAGACTACGATCACTAGGCTGAATAATCTCATGTAGACACATGACAGGCTACATAAATTAGAATAGGCCATGTGTTTCAGAGACTATAGAACTTTAAAATGCGGTTTTTAGAGTCAAATATCCATTTTCCTTTCATGGCTTACCAAAAATAATTACTTAGAATATAATACAATAGTATAGCTATCTATTTTTAAATCCTACTTTCACAATGCTGAATGCTAAAAAGAAAATTTCTAAGAGCGAGAGAGAATATAATTAGGCTCTCAGGGAATCAAAGGGGAGAAAGAAGAAAGAATTGCTGCCTCAGACCTCCTTGGATAAGGGGACCAGAAGGGTCCTGGCACAAGACAAATCAGCAAATTCATATGAGCAATAGGGTGAGGCAGTGCCCAGGGGCCACCAAACTACTCCGTCAGATCCAGAGAACTCTTCGGCAGTGCTATATCCTGCACTATGATGTCAGAGTTAACAGGCTTAACTTCCCAAAATTAACACAGAAGTTAGCATCTAGGTTTCTGAGCGTAAAAATGATAGACCCCAATTTATATTCAGTATTTCAAAAAGCCTAACAGAAATAGTGTCACCATAAACTATGTGCATTCAGTAGACAAAAACCTTCTTAACATAGATCCTCATTATGAGAAAGACTAAAAATTGTCCTCAAAGGTAAAAGACAAATTAAGTTTTTAAGGGTTAAGGGGAATACATGATCTTTTTCCTCCCCCACTCCCTCTCTTTTTAATTTCATTTTCTCTGTGTGCTCTTTTCTTTCCTTCCTTTTTTTCCTTCTTCTTTCCTATTTTTCTTTCTTTCTCTAGCTTTTACTATCTTGAAAAATCAACCATTCATTTGGATTACTGGCAGATCCTGAATAAAAACTGTCCTCTTGATTCTCCAAGTACCAATACCAATTGTCAAGTTCTCTGTTTCTTATAGCTACAGTGATACATATCAGACACAACAGGGGAAAAAAAGGTGCTTTCTCTTGCAAGTTAGTCTTTCTGTAGGGATTTTATGGCTTTAAGAAACAAGTGGGTCTTTCAAAAAGGTCATATATCTATTGGCTTGATCCATTCACTCAGACTTTGCAAGAATGAAGGCCTAGGCTTAACTAAAAGAAAATAGATTAACCCAGGAGGCTAACAGAAAACAAGGAAACAAACAAAAACTTAGTGTTCCTCAGTTATATCCTTTTATAATTCATACATCTCAGCTTCTGGTCCTGCTCATGGTTCTTTGAGTTCAGGTCCTGGGCATCACCATATCTCCTATTACGCGCCCACATTTTACTTCACTTAGAGCTTGTTAAAATGTACCAGTCATGGCATGATGCTATGGTTTCCCAAAGAAACTACACAGTATGCACCAGCTAGAGCTCCCTTCTAGATCTAGGAAGTGATTAGTGACATTGTTGCAACACACAGCTCTTGCGATGACAGCGCGGCTGGGTTCCTTCAGATCACTCCCAGATAGGTTTATTTCTGCTCAGAAAATAGTGTGGTCCTTTTCTCCTGGGCCTGAAGAGGATATCCTTCCAATATCTCTACTGAGACTGACTATCTCCCACAGTCTAAAGTTTTTACCATCTATTGAATATCCATTCAAAGTACGCAAAATAACAAATACATTGAAAGCCACTGGTCCTATCTGGACACTTCTGAAGAATTTTGGAAATGTGCTATAGCATGGATCATTCAGCCT
This sequence comes from Anoura caudifer, assembly GCA_004027475.1. Taxonomy (NCBI): domain Eukaryota; kingdom Metazoa; phylum Chordata; class Mammalia; order Chiroptera; family Phyllostomidae; genus Anoura; species Anoura caudifer. The sequence continues at coordinate 4,003 of PVKU01013969.1, forward strand.
CATTAAGTGAGGTTACTTTAATTTTCAGTGAGTGACAGTTTTGCAAGCTAGTTGTTCACCTTGTCTAAATTCCCATGTTCTGTCACTCATGATTTTCTGTGTTGATCCTTGACTAAATTCCTCACTCAACCATTCCAACTGGAATTTATTATACTACAGTCTTATTTTGAAATAAGGTCCCAATGGCCAAATTCAATTTATATGACATCAGCAGATACTTCTAATAGGCCACTATAAGCTGGTAATCAATATAAATTAGAAAGCCATCCACACATTTCTAATTCCCAGGACAAAATGATCAGTACAAATCCTCAGTACTCAGGTTTTTCCATCATAATAACTTTGCCCTTGGCTCTGCCATATATTCTCATTTTGGTCACTAATGTTTTGTCACTTTGCTGCTCGCACAGCACATTTGCCTTGCCCTTTTCTCCTTAAAAAAACTACCTATGTCTATTCAAAACAGTAGATGTGGAAATGCAAAGGGTTACAGAAAGCACATCATCCTTACTACTCATAATTTATGGAAAAGTTTAAATCCATGGTTTCTCCAACCTTCCAGTTCTATCATGTCATCCAGCATTTAGCACAGGCTTTGTGTATCTCACCCCTTTACATTCAGAGTGGTACAAGATAAATTATCTGTCTTCTTTCACTGTCTCATCAGTATTCACAGAAGTTTGTGCTTTTACATTTATGGCCCTAGTGCATAACCAGGCCATGCATGTAGGGTGCCTAGGCACATCTGAAGAAATTTGGGAGCAGGCACTTCTGGAGTTTATGTACTTATGTACATAAGTATATAAGGACCCAGCAGCTTGATGGGGGGGGGGGGATTCCAGCCTAAGAAAAATCTGAGGCACACACATTTGATCAAATACAGTCGACTAGATTGATAAGAAAGATTCTGGTAACTCTACAGTTTTTAATCGTGATCTTCTAAGAAGAAAATATAGCAATAGGATTAAATGTGTAAGGGTTTTGTTAGAAGAAATGCCTGTATGAAAAGAAATAAGGTGATACTAGTGCAATAGGCTTTGGTGTCTAGGTTCATGAAGCTTAATTGGAAGAGGGATAATTTTAGAATCGGGGGTAAACAATTACATGGAAATCAGTTACTTACAATTTTGATACATTTCACAAATAGAAGCAGGGGGCCCATTAAAACCTATGGAGTAATGTTTTGTCATAGATTCATTTATTTCCTCAATAAATATTTGTCATTGTCTACTTGGGTTCAGACATTGTACTGCGATAGTCCTCAGGGGAACTGAAATACAAAGCTTCTTAACATGGACAGGGCCCCACCCTCTCCTCATCAGTCCCTGCAGCCTCACTAACAGTACCAGCAGGTGGGGACAGCCACAGAGGCAGAGCCCTCTGCAATGAGAATCTGCAGCTTTAATGCCCGTGTTTCAGATATCAGCTCCCTGGATGTAGGTCACAGACAGCCTTGGCTGGTAAACAGCAGAGAAGCAATTTCAGGCCTGATGGCAGTGCATCTGAAGATCATCAGTGGTACGGAGGAGTAGCTATCATTAGAGCTAAGCAAGCAGGAAATAATGAAAATAGCAATGGTTACAAGTAGCCATGATGCTTCAGTGCCTAGAGGCTACTAGAATATTTTGAGAGAAGACTCAATCTCATGATGAGTAGGTAGATCCAAGCAGGAAATATATGGTTTTATATTAGTTGTAAGTGGCTTTATTTTCATATCTTGATTGGTGTGGCATAAACAACATAAAATAAAGAAAAATATCCATGCATGAAAATTGATAAAAGAATAGATTTAGAAAAATAAGTTTGGTTTTGTGTTGGGGATGACTCCTGTGCATTGAAGGACACCTGCCTCCTGCTGAGGCCATGGAGTGAATCTCCCATAAAGTTGAAACCAGAATGACAGATTTGGGGGTAAGAGATTTTCTACAAATCATAGTCACACATCCCCCTTTCAGAGAATACTCAAAACTGGAACAAGTGTGTAGTTATTTGTCTTTGGAGGACTCTTTCTTGAGGAATACACAAGTGCATTGAAAGACTGTATGCTCTCACTTATATATGGACTCAAAAAAACACCAAACTCCTACAGAGAACAGATTAGTAATTGCCAGGGGCAGGAGGTGAGGGTTTGGGTAATGGGTGAAGGTGGTCAAAAGGTACAAACTTCCAGTTATAACCTAAATTCTGGGGATCTAATGTATATAGCATGGTGGTGACTACAGCTAATAATACTACATTTTATATTTGAAGGTTAATAAGAGAGTAGGTCTTAAAAGTTCTCATCATACCCAAAAAAGTGTAACTATGTGAGGTGATGGATGTGAACTTATTGTGGTGATCACTTCACAGTATATACATATATCAAATCATTATGTTGCATACCTTAAACTTATATGTTATTATATGCCAATTATATCACAATAAAACTATTAAAAAATTATAGTTCGGATGACACGATGGAAGAAAGGATGATGGGAAGAAAGGATGATGGGAAGGAAGGAAGGAAGGAAGGAAGGAAGGAAGGAAGGAAGGAGCAAACCTAACGGCCTCAGGAACCTCAAAATTCACAAGCAGACTCATTTCAGTTGAATGTGTGTGCTGTTGGTCTGTCCCTCACCAAGTTGTCTAGACCAGCCATGTCCAAAATTGGGTTATCTCACATCCTAAAGGATGAACAGATGATTCATTGGACATGACAAAACATCAGAATTTTTATTTATACAAGTACAGTTACACTTGTATAAAATGAACACAGAACCAAGTTCCACTTAATACGAATCTACACCACATCTCTGTGTCAGATGTGCCATAGCAGGCATTGCCCTCCCTGAAGTAGAAGGGGAAGTTCCCCCATACAGAGTAGATGAGAGAGGCACCCCCACTCATGGGCTCACTTTTAATATAACGCAATATATTTCATTTTATGTAGAGCTGGTTAAATAAATGTTTACTTTGTGTTGTGAAGATTTGACCAAACAAACTCTCACAAAGAGAAAAACAACTTTTTTAAATTGCAAAAAGAAACCAATTTGGATATAAAATTAATGAAAGAAAGCACAAGTGAGCAACAAATAAAAGCAGGGCCGACACTTTTCCTTCTCTGAGTATAAGCTCTTTGTAAGCTTTGAGGTAAAAATAATAATAGGAAGAAGAAGACAAATCTAATCACATCTGACAAAAGGTAAGCTCCAAAAACTTAGATTTATCAAGATTGTTTTAAATATAGATCTATGTCTACACCCACTCTTGTTACAAGCGAACCTTTTCCTAAGTATACACTGTGCCTTGAGATAACAGCTAATGATGTATGAAGCCATCACCACACTGAATAATTATCCAGAATCTGAAGACAAATCTCTATAATGTTACAGCAAGACATGTAATATTTAATTCAAGATATAGCAATATTTCATGAAATATAAAAAAACATAAAAGTCCTTTTTCAAGATTTCTCATTTCTCGTTTCACAGTGCAAGCCAAAAAAGGAGCATAGCTTTGGTGGGCAGCACTTGGTCTGTCTGAATGGAGCAATAAGTGGCTGAAATATCACACGGACCACAGTATAGAGACTACTGAGCATTTCCAGCAGATAATACATTGCTGAATTTCTGAAAAAGTAGGGGAGGTTTGTTATACAGTTGAATAAAAGAACAGATGGGCTATTTTCTTATGAATCACCAAGTTAAAGAGTACACACACACACATTCTCAACAGTAGATATATTCTATAATTTAAAAACATACAAGGCTTCTGAAAAAATCCACAAGTAGAACCACTGATAGAGTTGTACTTTCAGATCTATAAATGCTAAATATAGATATAGAAAGAAAAACACATAATTAAGATTCAGTTATTCATCTAATCATTTATTCCAAGCTAACAGTATATTATTTTACTGTGTAAGAAAGCAATTGTAGCAAAAAGGTTGGAACCAAAAAATGCTCAAAGTACTAAAGGCTGTCATGCTGTGGCTAATTGTGTAAAAAAAATAGAATTTTAAAATATAGTAAAGCATTTAAAATACCTGATAGTGAGGTGGGAATAAAACGTTGAAGTTTTGCATACGTGGAGCTTTGCTCCTAGCGGAGCACTGAAGAGGGCTGCACAGCTTAGAGGGGAGTCATGCATTCTCCACTCAGAGAGCAGCCCTTCGTCTTTCTTTATGATCGGTGCTCCCAAGCAGACTTTTTAAAAAATATGTACACATTTAATTTATCCTTTGAAGATAGAGTATAACAATGGATGAGGAAAAAGTAGTTGTTGTTTTTTTAAAGCCATACTTCAGCAAGAACATTTTGAGTACTAATATTTGGAAATTTTTCTAGGTTCAAGTCATAATCCAAGTGTGTTGAGCATTTTAAAACATCATACCTATTCAGTTAAAAAAAAATTAAAAACAGACTCTGATTTCAATATCTTTCTAAAAGTTTCAGAGGATTCCGGGCTCACTTGTTTAAAAATGTAAAAAGGCAGCAGCTTCTGGTTACTTTGTGGGAACCAGTAACTGACACAGGGGAAGATGGAAACTTCCCATTATATACGAATTGAAAAAAATTGCTTTCTTGGTACTTAACATTGAAATATCGAGGCCCATGGTCAAAGTGTTCATTCTATCTGGGTGTGCAATGACAATTTGGAGACTGCTGACCTATAGGAACAAATGGAAAATTATTTCTTTCTTCCTCTTCCTTCCTTAAGATGACCAGTCACTGCACTCAGCTTACCTGCCTGCTTTGTCCTTCTGTTTCATTACATGTTATTAGTATTTATATTAGCTATTACTATTACTACTGATATAGTAATAATGACATCTACACCTCATTTTTACCATACAAATAAGAATTAATTGCACTGTACTTAGATCTTGAACTTTTGCAAGAAACAAATACTATTATAAATATGAAAGGACTGTTTACAGAGTAAAGACTGATACAAATATGGATAGTGACAGATTGCCCTTGTCTAGTTATCTTACTTGGGTTCAAGGTGTTTCCCAATACCATGAGCCACCCCAAGACTTCCTAGCTACTACTTTTCCCTGAAAAGTTAGAAAATGAGTATTTATTCCTAGGAATTAGACTATCATTTATTTCCCTTGATCAAAGAAGTCAGCACAAAAAGCTGGTAAGGATGGCGGAAGTCTTGTGGTTTGCAGACAGTCAGGTATCCCGTTACTCACAGCCTGATGAGGCAGGAGAGAAACAGCCACATCCCCCCCCCCAATTCTACAGCTACCATTGGGAGGTCAGTTTCTCCAGCTCTCCCTCCACAATCCTCAGCAGCCTAACACAAACAACTCTTGCTTCTCCAATGGGATCTAAGAAAACAACACTTATTGAATTAAAATATGAATCTGAATATATTTGGGTCAATAGATCTAACAAATAATCAAATATTGAGTATAAACCCCAAATCCACAATGGCTTAATGGAAAATACATGACACTTGTCACTAGACCCTGTTGCCTGTCCAGCCATCCCCACTGAATGACTGCATGACTGCAATCAAACCATCTACCCCACTGCAATGCCCTGCCCTTGGTAAAGATCAAGAAATACTACCTGTTTGTAATATTGCTGCCATAGTAATAAAAAGAAAAAACTCTAAGCCTCAGTTTCACCATATTGGGGAAAAAGGGGGAAAAACAATTTCTACCGCACCCACTCACCTGAACTTTTGCAAGAATCAAATAAAATTGGACATATGAAAGCATCTTAAACATAGTAAAGCTCATATAAATATGAGATATTAATAGACTGCATAAATCTAAATATCCCTGGTTGATTGTTTATACACTGTAATCTGACAGAACAATTACAATTACAACAGCTTGGCTACAGTAAACTTGACACATGTTAGTTTACTTACACAACCAAAACTGCAGTCTCAAATTCCTGGATGAGACAGGTAAGGGAGTCAGTACTCCGAAATGTCCTGATGGAGAGCTGGAGACATAAGATGCTGGCAGATGCACCAAGAAGGCAGTTCTCTGATCCTAGTTCGACATCGCCCACCACCACACTAACTTCCACCACATTTTATAGCTAGTTATCTGAGGACTTTCAACAATCCTTTACAAACCTTTATAAGTGTGCCTAGGTTAAAAATACATTTGCTAAACTCTCTTTCCATAATTACAATAGATGAAACTTACTGCCAGGCTCATTTAAGTTATGATTCATGAGGCTTGCTGTAGGCTGACCATTTAGGTAGAAAATGCTTTAAAACACATCATTAGCAATAAGAAATTCCCATCAATATTGAAGCTATGGGAAAATTTCAAGTGGAGAATATATGTATTTTACATATCCATTTGTAACATAATATAATGAATTCATCTATATGCTTTATTCATTTTGAAATGTAAAATATATTCATTATTTTTGCTCATATCTGCTTGTTTATCTGTAAATTTAACAGATGAAATAAAGTTATGTCTGATATTATTTTGTACAATAATCCTTGAACAAAATTTAACATATGTTTACAAATAGTTATAGTTTATTATCTGAATGAACTTTAAAATGAAAATATATTAATTTTCTGCTACTATGGATCCTTATCAATAAATTAAGACAATACAGAGAAAAATAAATTCTGTTCTAGTCCTATATACAGAGATAAAATACTGTTAAAAGCTGTTTTATATTCTCCAAGACTATTCTTAAATTACATGATTTTTTACTCTTTTACTCTAAATGAAACTATTAATAGAAGAATGTTGAGAGCTATATCATAGTTTTGACAATTTTTGAAGAAAAAGGAAAAGTTCAAGCATGAAATAAAATTTTTATAGCTATAAAAATAAAACCAGTTTTGGCTATCCTGAGGACATAAAGGGAAGTAACTATTGACAACGATGCTGGCATGTCCCGTTGGACACAAGTGCAGGAATGTGCAGGACCTTGGAAGGACTGGATCGGCACCTGGCCAGGAGTAAGAACCCAGATGATCTTCACCTTCTGTCTCTTGTCTCTGGGTACTTGTTTCATTTCTCTCTTTTGCACGCCAACTTTCTCTTTCTACTTCCATTCACATAGTGTAGGTAACTCCAGAAGATTGAAATTTTCATGCAACCTCTATTTAAGAAATCAGATGCAGGACTGAGGCTTGAACCTTCGTTCCAATTCCAAACTAATGGAGAAGTGCTCTGTATTAATCAAGGTCCCCCCCAAAAATGAAGACTTAGCCATTATTTTTCAGCAGAATTTAATGAACGGTGTATTCACAGTGATGGAGGACAAATGGAAGGAATGAATCAGGGAGATTGAGGCACCCAAGATCTAGCAATAGAAGATCTTTATCACCACTACGCTGGAGGGAGAGGGAGCCTTGGAGAAGGGGTTTCTCAACAAAGGTATAGTTAAACAAAGACACAACCACTGTAAGAACCATAGCAATGAGGCTGAAACAGACCAAGAAATGAAATATCCAGACCTCTGTCTCATACTCCTAACTCAACTGGAAGCCAGAGAGCAAGAGACCTTCAGCAATACAGTATACAGGAGCCAGTCCCATGGGCACAGAGTAGGACAGAGGATGAAAAAGGAACAGGTATGCAGGCTGCAGGGACAGGAGACAGGCGAGCGACAAAAGAAGAGTGACCAGCACACACTCTAAGTGATTTACTGGCTTGGATCCCTCTTTCTTCCCCATTCAATCAGTAATGACCAAGAGGTTAAATCAGTAAAGAGAAACTCAAGAATGCTTTTCAAACATCCTGCACTTGTTCCCTATAGCACTATCCCAGTTCTTACTGTTTCTACGATACTTGTTGAATGCCTGCCTCTCACTATGCAGTTTCCCAAGGCACAGGGACCATATTCCTTCTTTTATCCACTGCCTAAACTCATTGCCAACCTCTAGTGAGCACTCAACAAATATTTGGAATTGGATGGATAAATAAATGAAAACGTTGACCAAAACTGCCCTTTCTCATATCTTTATAATTCAATTCATTCAATTACTTTTATGCTTCAATACTGTATTGGGAAATAATTTCAAATATAGAAATAATTTCGAAATGCAGAAAAGTTGAAAGAATAAGAAACAACTCTTGCATACCTTTTACTCAAATTTACCTACTGATAACATTTTACTCCATTTGCTTTTCTATTTGCACATTTGTGTTCTGTGTATATGTATTTTTTTTCTGACCCACTTTAGGGTTAGTTATGTGCATCATGGCCCTTTACTCCTAAATAGCTAAGCATACATTCCCTAAAAGAGAGATGATAAATGGCCACCACACAGTTTTCAACCTCGGTAAATGTAGTATAATTTACCATCCAAAGTCCTGGTGTGTCCATTGACTTATTTTTCCCCTCCAGTACAGGATGCAGCCTATGATCAGGTGTTGCATCTAATTTTCATGTCTCGGTTAACCTCCATCTACCTGAAACATTTCCATGGATTCTTTTTTTTAACGTTGACTTTTTAAATAAACACAGCACCCTCCTCTTTTAATAACAAGTTCCTAATTATTGCTTTGGCTGATTTATCTCCATGAGTGTATTCTAACTCAGAGTATGACATAGGTAATGTTGTATCTGGCCATCTGCACGTTTATTAGTGATACTGAGTTTTGATCACCTAATCAAGGTGTTGGCCCAATTCACCACCATATAATCACTCTTTTCCCTTGGAACCAATAACCATTCTCTGGGGGAGACACTTTTAAGAATAAGCGTGCCCTGGCTGATGTGACTCAATAGATTGAGCACAGGTCTGTGAACCAAAGGGTCGTCAGTTGGATTCCCAGTCAGGGCACATGCCTGGGTTTCAGGCCAAGTCCCCATTAAGGGGCGTGAGAGAGGCAACCACACATTGATGTTTCTCTCCCTCTCTTTCTACCTCCCTTTCTTTCTGTCTAAAAATAAATAAATAAAATCTTTTTTAAAAGACTAAGCAAATATGCTATTTTTTAATCAACTAAAGTTCTCCCTAGAATTAGCATTTCTCTTAGTGGGAGTGAAATAGACCATCCTTTTATAAGTTTAAAGGCCAATTTTTCTTTCTGTGAGTTGTCTATTTATATCTATTGCCCATTTCATTCAATTCATCCCACAGTTATTAGGCACCCACTATCTGTGAAGGACATCAATGTACTGAGGACAAAAAGTAAATTTAAAGTTTCAACACTCAAGGATTTTATATTCTTGTTGAGAGGCAGTCAGTAAATAAACACAAAAGTAAATACAATAAAAACACACTTTCAAATGGTGACAAAGGCTATGGAGAAAAATAAGGTAAAAAGAATGCACAAGAATGGGCAAGGAAGGATACTATTTTACTGTCAGGATGATAGAGTGACATTTGAAAAATACCTGAAGGGATTGAGAAAGTGAACTATGCTAATATCTGGAAGGCAGAGAAAAACCAAGTACAAAGGTCCTGAGGTAGAAGCATGCTTGTATGTTCAGACATAGAAGCCAGAACACATGTGCCATAAATGAGGTTAGAGTAGGAGGAATACAGCTACACTGTTTAGGATCCTGGGGATTATTATAAAAACTTGGACCCTTATCCTGAAATATCAGAAGCCACTAAGAAATTTTAACCAGAGAAGTGACATGATTTGACTTCTGTTGTTAAAGGACACCTCAGATTTGTATATTGAAATAAACAGCAGGGTGAGGGGAGGGCAAAAGCCAGGTGACCAGATACGGGGTTAGTGCATCAGCCTAGCTAAGAGACGATGGTGCTTGAATTAGGGTGTTGGCAAGATAATGGTGAGATGTGGTCAGATTCTAAGTGGTTTTTGAAGATACAGCCAACAGCATTTGCTGACAAATGAAACATGGGGATGATGGATGCCTTAGCAGTTTTGGGCTTAGGCAAGTGGAAGGATGAAAATGTTATCAATTGAGATATGAAAGATAAGGCAGAATAAAACTAGGTATGATGTGGTTACATTCATTTATAGACATAATAAATTTTAATAGCTTTTAGACATCTTCAGGGAGCTGTTGAGCACATCATAAAATGTATAATTCTATATTCTGTAAAAGTAGAGATATAAATTTGGACGTCACCGGCTGGCTTTTAAAGATTTTATTTATTTATTTATTTTAGACAGAGCAGAAGGGAGGGAGAAAAAGAGGGAGAGAAACATCAATCTGTGGTTGCCTCTCGTGCAGCCCCTACTGGGGACCTGACCTGGTCCACAACCTAGGCATGTGCCCTGACTGGGAATCGAACCAGCAACCCTTTGGTTTGTAGGCCAGCATTCAATCCACTGAGCCACACCAGCCAGGAAAGTTACCAGCTTTTTAATAGCATGTAAAGTCTTCACACTGGATAAGATTTCCAAGTTAGTTAGCAAGTATGGAAACAGAATAGTAGAGGTCTGATGATGGAAGTTTGGAATATTTCAATATTCAGAGGTTTAGGAAAAGCCAAAAAAAGCAAATTGAAAATTAACTGCCAGTAAAGTAGAAGACCAGACGTGGGTCTCCAGAAAGTCAAGTTAAAAAAGAGGATTTTAAAGGAAAACAAAGTGATCAAACAATGCTGGTAAATTAGGCAAGACAAAGACTAGGAATTGACCACTGGGTTTATCAACTTAGGTAGTAACTTCAAACTTCTATAGCATGGTAGATACAAAGCCTGATTCATGTGAGTTTAAGCAAGAATGAGAAAAAGATGACGACGTGTTGAGGCAGCTCTAAAGGTGTTGCTAACAGAACCTGATGCAGACACCAGCCAGCAGTGTCCATGTCATTATGGATGAAATAAAAACATACACACAGACTACCGAGTCAGGTGGAAGAAAAAGGACAGCATGGCTTTTCTCTCAAGGGGAGTAAAAGCCATGGCCTCCGCCATGACAGGCCTTTATTTTATTTCTCCTCACATTACAAGATGGTCCTCCTTCACTATCCACAAGTTACAACAAAAGGAGCCAATGCCCCTCAACACATCACAGAAGAAGGATATTAGCAAATGAAAAGGCAAAAGTGGTTGAGCCGGTTACACTGGTCCTTGCAAGGCTTAGCAGTTGCAGGGTAAGGGAGTTTTAGCAAAAAGCAAGCCTCAAAGCAGCCTAGATACATTGCAAATCTGATTTCCCACGAGAGAACCTATCTGTGGGCGTGGGTCCTGTGCATCTCAGAGTGGGAGCTGGGCCCACGCCATGCAGAAGGGTCTGCCACATCTCCCCCCTTTTGTTTTAATAGAACCACTATGATCCCACAAAGCTTGCTGGTCTCCCACACAACCTTGGGAAAATAATTTGCAAATATATCAAAATACATAGAACATTATTATAATCAGTAAGCAACCAGTGGTTCCAAAGACCCACATTCTCAGATTAAGCCCAAACAATCATTGTCAGGCCGTAATGGTCAAATAGATAACATTCAAAGAACTCTGAGGGCCTATTCTGAGTCAGGGTCAAATAGTTAAAGGGCCATAAAATTCTGGCGAAACAAACTTATTTCAGGCTTGGACCCTTGTCATTTAAATTGAGGGTGTCAGCAAAGTAGGTTTCGTAGGATTTTATGCTTTCTTTCTTAGGCCTGATTTCCCCGGGGAACCTGCCCTTTCCCGCACAGGGCCGCACCCACCTATGGCATTGTTTCAGGCTTAGGTGGAGACTTGCAGACAGAATGACTCAGGCTATGTCAGGATAGCTGGGGGGTGAGGGCCCACCACCCTCTTTTGCTGCGGCCCCCCTAGTCCTTCTTTGAGGGCCATCCACGTAGTCATGCCTGTCTTAGGTGACCCCTCCCTTGAGGGAATCTTACCTGTCATTGGCTAACTGACCAAGCATGGAGGCCAGAGATGGATGAAGCAGAAGTGGTGCTCCTGCCAGCGAGATAAGCTCTGTCTCCTTAGTGGCTCAGGTCCTCTTGACAGAACAGACCCAGATGAAATGGGTCTCCTGGGCTCTTATGCAGCCTAGCCATGGGGTGCAGTTACAGCCTCTGAGACCAGGCAGGGCAGTTCCCAACATATAATCTCCCAGCTTTTTCATCTGTAAATGCTACAGTAGCTGTTAAACCTGTGAAACCTACTATTTACTGTTCCCGAATGCAATCTTAAGAGAACAACCTTTATATATATCATAAAGCACAAATAAGGATTAAGACAAAGGGGGATCCACGGGCTGCTAGGACCCAAACTTATGAGTTCAGTCCATAGAAACAGTTTTTAGGGTTCAACCATTGGACTTTATGGGGCATTGAGGGGTTGTTGCTCTCTGCAGGAGGCGCCTGAGCCTCAGCCCCTGTCATTGGGGCAGGCTCCATCCTCCTCCATTGGCAGACCCAGGCCCACGAGTGACGGTGTAAGCGTCCATTTTCCTTCTGGTGGTTCAGGGTCAGCTGGGCCAACTGGTCTGTCAGTTGATTGGTTCTCAGCTCCAGGTGGGAGAGCTTGGTGTCTGTCCTGCTCACGATAAGGCTTTACTCTTTTGGCTGGTAGCCAGACAGGACCTGTAGGGATGGAAACAAACACACACACCCTCTTTCCCAAGTTAAAAGATCTACAAGGCCTTGCCAAGAGCCATCTCCCAGCGGATCTCTATATAAAACCTGAGGATAAGATGATTTTGGCTCCTTCTTCTGAAAATGTTTCTCAATTGGAGTACAAAGCGATTCATCACAATTTAGAAAATTATATGTAAACATGGCTAACATAATCAAATTTTTAGAGAGGGAAGGACTTATGACTCCCCCTATTTCTGTTTAAGAAGATTTTTAAAAATATGATGAGCCCATTCTACAATTTTCTGACCAGTTGGATTGTAAAATATTCCTCCTTTATGTTGGATATTCCAACGCTGAAGAAAAACCTGAGCAGAATGAGCAAGGTATCCAGGGCCATTATCAGTTTTAATTTGCTGAGGCCATGGTAAATGACTAAAGGCCTCAAGACAATGGGCTTGTATATTTTTAGTAGATTCTCCCACAGACAGAGGTGCCTCCTAAGGGCTTGGCAATCAGGACATTCTTTAATAATTTGTTTAGCTTGGAAAGACAGGCCCCCTTCTGTTTCTGCAAACTGCAATGTGTTCACAGTTTTCAAGGAAAGTGGGAAAGATGGGAGGGGGCGAGGTACTCTGAAAAAATATGTTTTAGACAAAAAATGGTTGCATGCCAAGGGCCTTTTGTGACCCCACTGATTAACCATTTCCTTTGGGAGAATAGCCAGTTCTTACCCAAGGAAATGATCAGTGTTTACAGGTACTGAGTTAAAAAATGGTACTTTGTCTTTCGTGGAAAAGGGCTAGTTTTGCACAGAAGATAATATACCTATATTTCATTTTGACAATAAAGGTCATGGCTCTGGTATAGACAAGGAGGATTTTTAATATTTTTTAACACGTGGCACCCCCCCCATCCCACTTATAGCATGCTTTAGATTGACAAATTTATGAACACATTCACAATTCTCAGAAACAGTTTTTTCTCTACTGGCAAATACATTTACTTTTTTTTTTTTTTAATTAAAAAATGGTCGCAAGTGTGCCAGTGTGTCTAGGCGCGGGGAAGGTCTCCCCCAGCGTGCCCTGGACCTGGGAGAAAAAGAGGTGAGGAAAACCAATCTCTTCTCTGCTGCGTGGGTCTCTTTGCTTGGTCCGGCAGCAGCAAGTGATGCCGAGGCATCCTGGGGGTCACTGCCATAGGCACGTGTCCCTGTGGCACTGCGTGAGCCAGCCCCAGTGGGGGGTGCAGAACCCCACGCCCCCCCAGGCCACCTGCAGTCATGAGTGAACTACACTGGCCAGCAGTGTCCACGTCATTATGGATGAAATAAAAACATACACACAGACTACCGAGTCTGGTGGAGGAAAAAGGACGACAGCATGGCTTTTCTCTCAAGGGGAGCAAAAGCCACGGCCTCCGCCCTGACAGGCCTTTATTTTATTTCTCCTCACATTACAAGATGGTCCTCCTTCACTATCCACAGGTTACAACAAAAGGAGCCAATGCCCTCATCACATCACAGAAGAAGGATATTAGCAAAGGAAAAGGCAAAAGTGGCTGAGCCAGTTACACTGGTCCCTGCAAGGTTTAGCATGGATTTTAGGAAGTTATAGCAAGCATTTGTAGGGTGAGGGAGTTTTCAGCAAAAAGCAAGCCTCAAAGCAGCCTAGGTATATTGCATATCTGATTACCCATGAGAAAACCTATCTGTGGGCATGGGTCCTGTGCATCTCCGAGTGGGAGCTGGGCCCACGCCACACAGAAGGATCTGCCACAGAACATCAGAGAAACAGAACAAGAACTGGGAAGAAATAGAAGGTTGAGCAAGTTTTATTTTTAATTGGGAATATTGCTGCTCATTTGAATAAACCAATAAGAGAGTAAATTAATGATGCTAGAGAGGCAGGACAATTACTGAAGTCATGTCCTTGAGAGAGGATGAGATCCAGCATAAAGGCAAAGGGGCTGGCCTTCAATAAAGGCACAGGCATTTCACCAATAACGAGAGCAGAAGCACTGTATATAGATACAAGAGTAGTCAGCATTGTTTTAGCTCTGTGAAGTAGGAAGAGAACTGGATTTAGCCAGGGTTGATAATTTTCTGAAAACATACAAGCTAGTTATAAAGAAGCCATGAAAACATGTGCAAAGGGGTAATTATAATGATGGACCATGAACTCAGTGTGAAAGTGAAGTAAGAACATGTTATGTGTGGAAATATTGCAAAAGTAATAAAATCAATTAATTGTAGATCCTGGAAGGTTTAAATTCTTGGGGTCAGAGCACTAGAGGAAGCAAGCTAGAAAAAAAGGAGTGGCGTTTGGAGAGTCTAATGCATGAAATGAAGATCACGGAGAGCAATTACTGGTAATATTAAAGTCTAGGTTATAATCATAGAAGTGAGGGCCAGAAACGGTGTAAGGAGTGTGAACACTGGAGGAGAAGAGGTCAAGGCCCTTAGATGGCAGATATGTGGATAATGAAATAGCTAAAAATTTTATTTATATATATATAGCAAATTCAATGTCATATATTTAAAAATATATAATTACATATGTTTTATATATACATAACATTTATTTTCTGTCTGTATACACAAACCCGGTTTACGATCCAGAGAGAATGAATAGGAATTTGCTAGATACTAAGAATTTGAAGAAATGTGGGGAAAGAGAGAGACCAGGGGTCTGTAGATGCTTACAACAAGGTGGAGTGATGATTGGCATAATCTGGTAGCTTGAGCCTCAAATCTGGATATTTTTCAGGTGGATAAGGGGAATGGTCCAAAAGATACCCAGGGAATATCTACCTATCTCTAGCTCCAGTGGCAAAAGAATTCAGAAGGAAAAATATTTCCTCCTTAAGAGGTATCATGGGAAGTTGTTTCTGTAGGGGGTCAGGTTTCAGAGAGTAAGGAGATGAAAACCCGGGAGGCACTTAGGTTAAGAATTTGGAGGGTTTTGCTGATAATAGACACAGTCCCAGAGTACTCATTGGAAGGTTTGGGGAGTTAAGAAAGATTTGACAAAAAGTAAATAGATTTATTGAAATGAGGGATAAAAATGAATGATGGAGGATGACTTGGAAATGGAGTCCTGACAGAGTAGTGACAGAAACAAGAATGAATGGCACAATCTAATCAGTCTCAGATCCTTAAATGGGATGCAGTCACGAGGCAGCAAATGTTGGTGAGAAGGGAGGAGAGGTTCTTAGCAAGAATGTAAAGCCCTGGGATTCCCTCTGCACTTTTACTGACGACAGCATGAAGGCTAGGGGAGAGACCACATTTGATAAGGTAATAGAAAACACATACCTGTATACAGAAAAAAATTGATCTCACCAATAACTACTAAGACACTTGCAGTTCACTTTGAACCAAAATATTGTAGGGTGTGTGGAAATCTAACATTATCATTTTGGTTGAAAAATACAAAGACACAATAGATAGTTTGCCATTTCTGGCACTGAGAAAATAAACCAGTCTCAATTATTATTGCATTGTCAGACTCTCCACCTGTTGGCTGATACCTAAATCTTACTGATATATTTTCCATCATCAACATAAAAAGTCCACATTGCAGACACAGAGAAAATTCAACTTTGAATTGAAGAGAATTCTTAAAAACAGTAAGAATGACAGAACACTCACCAGTTCAGGTACCATGCTTAAATCCTTATCTCATGTAACACTTGCAATAGCCTTGTGATGTGTTATTTCCATCTTTTTAGAGGGAAAAATGGGGCATAGAGAAATAAAACTGTCTTGGGTCATATAGTGAGTTTTTGAAGTATAGTGTGTCTGAGCTGAGAGCACTATCTGAAAACATGTGTTCTATCAGGCTCCTCTAAGGAAGCATTTCTTAAAGTGCAGCCCTGGACCTGTGAATTTGTACAAAATGCAAATTCTTGGCCTCCACCCTAAACCTACTGATTCAGAAACTCTGGCGGTGATGTCCAGCAATCTCTGTTTTAATAAGCCCTGCAAGTGATTCTGAGGCACACTCAAGTTTTGAGAACCCGTGTTAATACAAAACAGACTAACAGTTGTCAAAGGGGAGGGAGGAGGGGAGGACTGGATGAAAGAAGGTGAAGGGATTAGCCAAAGAATGTATAAGCATGACCCATAGAGACAGAAAACAGTGTGATGGCTGCCAGAGGGAAGGGGATGTAGAGGCAGGCAAAGGTGGGGAAAGGGGGGACACCTATCTGTAACAGTGTCAATAATAAAAATAAAGTTAAAAAAATTTTAAAGTTAATAGAGATGAAGTATCAGATTATTGAGAGTGTAATAAAGGGCAGGATAACTACTTATTCTAGCTTCTTTAAATTCTCTAATATGACTGTGTGTGCATATGTGAGGGGGCAGATAGGTAGGTCTGAGTGTGTGGATGCAGGAGGGTAGCTACTGGCTAATCTCCCTTCCTCATCATAAAGACCTTCAGTAATAACTTCACAACTCACTGGTGACTGCTGCAAGTCCAACAGTTTGGAAACAAGTCCAGTTTATAATCTGACCATTAAAGATTGGGACATTAGCACAACTGCTGTCCTTATTTTCTAGTCTATTAAATATATAAGAAGCAATGACACCTACCTTTTGAAAATCTAAAGTTCTCATTTGCAGTACTAAATCTTACAGGTGTGCTGCATATCATAAGCCTCTCCATTTATCAGAAGTAAGACCATGTAAAACAGGACAGTAACATTGTGGGACTGTAAGTTGAGAAAATTGTCCTGACATTAATTTCTGATTCTGTACAGAGAACACCTTGTTAGAAAGATGTTCCTGATGCCAAGAGCTGTTGCTAGGGCAGCTAAATTGCTGAAACAGCCACTTAATACTTTTTTTCCAGTGAATAGAGAATCAATATGTAATAGGGTGAAACTAACTTTTTTGCATTACATAAATAATTGAATTTCATGGAAAATAGATTTTAAAAAAAAACATAGCAGGATTTCTCTCAACTATTTCCCCACTGTCCAATCAAAATAGAGACCGTTCAAACCATTATTCAGTCCAATACTTTTCCTCAGGCCCTGAGGGCATAATGAAAAACTAAATGCAGGAAAGAAGTAATAGAGAGAAAAATCCTGCATCCATTGTTCATTTTGTGAGGCACAGCTGGTGAAAGGGGAGGGTGGTGAGAAGCAAGTAACCTCTTCCATTGTCTGCCTCTGCCAATTTTTCTTTCAGGCACTTTACCTCTGCCATGTCACATGCTTCAGTAGCATAGAGGAATTTAGAAAGGTGCAATTATCTCCATTTTACAGAGAAAGAAGCTAAGGCCCATAGAAGTTTATCAAATAAGCATGTGTAATGTTCTATGTTGGGTTTAAAACTTGGAATAGAACCCACCTGTACTGATCATTACTTCTTTGCTACGGGGTGTCGTGTGTCCAGACCTCCATACTGTACAGGACCTGGGATCCCTCCTTTACCAACAGAGTGAATAGGAAGTCATTAGAACAGCAGGTGAATGGCATTTAAAGCCACTGATACAGATGAATCATGTAGACAGAAAGTTTAAAGAGAAAAGAAAAGAACCCCTAGCAATGAGAAGTAATGATGATCCAGCAAGAGAACCAAAGAAGTACTTTAAGAGATAAGAGGAAAATCAGGAAAGTGCAAAGTCCTGGAACACAAAGAATATTTCAAGAAGAGGACACTAGTATACTATTTTTTTGTTTTGATCTTGACCTATATAAATAGTTTTTGTATCCAAAATAAACTAAGAAAAAGAATGAAGCAAAACAAACACTAAAATTAAAAAGAAATAAAAATAACTTTAACCTTGCTATACATTAATTTGACAACCACAGAAAAATAATTCAAATAACATAAGGTCTATTCTGATTATACACCTTAAGTAAGGTATTTAATAAGAAGAAAAGAGGTATAAATAAATCTTGAAACTTACTTAGCAGTTTTGTTATTACTGGAGGTAGTAATCCTGAAACTATTTTGCATGTGCTTAGGATACAGCACATATGATGGTGTTGAGAACCTAAATTTCCAATATGGAGAAAAAAAGATGAGGAATGTACACACACACACCCACTTCCTAGTTCTGTTCACTGAAAGTACATAAACAATGGCACTTCAGTAGAAATGAGCACACATAGCTCCTAGAGTTGTTTTTCTAAATACCATGCATCACTAAAATGAAAGTGGGTTCCTTATAGAAATGTTTTGCTCTAAGTCTGAGTAGGAAGAAAAATATTACTCAGAAAAAGAAGGAGGAGATCAAAGACTACAGTAGGTCTGTCAAAATCACATGAGCTGTTGTTCCTACTGGAAAAACTGGGACAAGTTGAGCATCAAAAGAAATACTGACCATAGCGGACTGTATCACACTAAATGAAAAAGAAATCCATGAGTCTACAATCACATACACACACACAAACACAGACGTGCTACAGGGAAGGGAAAGCTCTTCTCTATCATCTAGAACACATGCCTGCAAATTACTGCCCATTACCTAGGTCCTCCTGCAACCTGTTTTTATGCAGACCATGAGCTAAGTATAGTTCTTCATATTTGTGAAAAAAAAATTTTTAAGTAATGTGCAAAAGAGACCATATATGGATCACAAAACTACAACATTTATTATTTGGTTTTTTAATTTAAAAAAAAAACCCACAGACCTCTGATCTACAAAAATGACTATATTAATTAATCAACACTTTTTTTAATTATTTATTTATTATGTTTAGAGAGGGGAACAGAGGGAGAAACAGGGAGAGAGAAACATCAGTGTGTGGTTGCCTCTCATGCACCACCTACTAGGAACCTGGCCCACAACCCAGGCATGTGCCCTCAACTGGGAATTGAACTGGCGACCCTTTGATTTGCAGGCCAGCACTCAGTCCACTCAACCACACCAGCTGGAGCTAAATAATCACCACTTTGCAATCACCAATGTCATACAAGATGCAGGCAAGAATTTAATCCTAAAATCACAGACTAAAAGATTGCTTAAAAAAAAGAGGATATTCATAGATTCGCCTAGTATTATTCATCACAGTTACATTAATTACAAAGGTAAAAAGCTGTATTTAGAATTAAAAGACTGCATATAACTTCACCAATATGGAGACAAAATGTCATTATAAACTTCCTAATCATGAAATGGGAAATAGATAATATTTTGCCAAGACATTTTAACCATTAATCTAACCCAGAAAAAACAATTAGACAAATCTGATTTGAGAAATGTTCCATACGACAGTTGGTCTGGACTCCAAAACAATTCATGTTTGGAAGACAAAAGGAAAAAATGGCAGGGATGAGCTATGTTTTAGATCAAAGGGATTAGAAACATGGCAAAAAAAAATTCTTTGTGTGATCCCTAATATAAATACTATTTGGGAACAAATGGGGAAATTTAAATTTAGACTGTACCTTACATAATATTATCAGTGGCAAATGTCTTTCTGTTATTATTTTGTAGCCACGTAGGAGAAAAAGGTCTTTGTTCTTAGGAAAAACAGCTGAAATACTTGGGGGTGAGATGTCTTGATGTCTGCAGCTTACTTTCAAGTAGTACAAACCCCCACAATGTGTGTGTCTGTGTGCAGAGAGAGAGGTGGGAAAAGCAAATGCCAGAATATTTTAGTAGTTAGTAAACACAGGTAAAGGGTACATGTACCCTTATTGTACTATTTCACCTTTTCTGTGTGTTCAAATTGTACTAAAAGTTGGAGATTTTAAAAGGTACTTGTTTACTCAGAGTAAACCTGGTCTTCACTTTATCTGCAGCTCTGGTTTTCCGCAGTGCTTTAATGCTTAGAGCCCCTGACTACCCAATGACTCCAACAAACCCAGCCACAAAAGGAGAACCAAGGTATCGGTAACAACACAAAAGCCAAACAAGTTTTCCACTGAATAGAAAAAAAAACAACATTAAATTTATTAGCAAGTGATATTCCTATAACTTGTTATTCTCGTAATGCAATGTTATAGCTCCATATCAGCATTTACTAACGGAGAGAGAAACAGGCAGAATTTGTGCCCAATTACATTGTGAGAAATTTTTTATAGTCTGAGAATAACAATTATGTCAAATATTAATAAAAGAAGATACAGAAGGTATTTTTTCATGATTTACAGGATAGGAAATCACATTATCCCCTTCCATTACATGATTAAATATTGCAGGAAGCAAACATTCATGTTGATAGTTCTAATAAACAAGTATACACGGTATATAAGCAATCCTATAATCCATCATCATTACAATCATCACAATCTCAAATGGAGCAAAAATAAATAAATAACACATGTAGAAAGGGGCACTGGCCTAAGAGGCAGATGAACGAGGTTTGGGCTTTTAGCTCTGCTTCTAAATAGCTCAATATTCTTTGGCAAAGCACTTCCTTCCTCTGAGCTTCAGTTTCATTTGTACGATGAGGCACATAAACTGAGTTAAGATTGTTCAAACTACAGAATCAAGAGCTGTTTATTTTTCAAGGAATGGGAGAGGAGGAGGCAATTTTTAATGATTATTTTATGAGATAAAAGTCTAACCTGATGTAGATATTGTCCATTAGAACCGAATGGGTCAAGAGGGGAGGAGGCCAGGATGTACATAAAACTGATTAGCCTGAGGAGTCACTCCCTCCTAGACCAGGGGCTCTAGGATCACCTGGCCAGAAGGTCAGCCTGTGAAAATTCTGGCTGAGGGAAAGCCCCAGAGGAAGGTGGAAATTAGATTGGACAAGAAAGATGGCCACTGACTGTTTGTTGTCTGATATAACCTCTCTGCCTGGGGCCACACAAATTCTTATATCTTTGCTGTGGTTATATTTTTCTTTTATTATGCATTCCAGAAATAACATTTTGCAACCAGGAAGCAACAGAAATGTTAAAAACTCCCACAAAGGGGAGAAGAGTAAACCCTGAATAAGTAAAGTCTGAAATGCCCAAAAAATGTGCAATTCAAGTTCTAAGAAAAATTTGCCTGAACTTCTGATGACATGGATACCCCGAGTGAGGTATGAGTTTATTCAATAACAGTTAGACCATAAGTAAATAGAATGCCTGAGAAATGGGTTATCTGATTCCCTGCCAGTTCATTTGGAAAACTTATCAGTCTCTCAACTCTTCACTATTCAAAGTGTACTTAAAAAAGAGAAAAAGCACACAGACACGTTTTCTTTCCTGAATAGGAACATTGCCCTGAA
>PVKU01013970.1:0-25591 GCA_004027475.1 Anoura caudifer
GGGGACCTCCTCGGCTGGGGGCGTGGCATGCCCTCCTGTTCGGAGGGGCCTCGAGCCCTGGCAGACTTGATGGAGTCCGTGGTGCGGACCTGTCAGCCGCACCTGAAGTGCAGCCAAACTGGGATCATAACATGGACCAGGGAAGAACGGCCCCAGATAAGGGCCCGCAAACTTTTGGCTCGGGTGGCATTCTACCCCTCGGGGCAGGCCACACTCGAGATGGGCAATTCCAGCCTACTGGCCCTGGTAATGCCCCGGGAAGAAGAATACTGGATATACGAAGAAGGTTGGGCCTGGGCCGCCAGGACCCTTTAATAGATGAATTTCCAGATGTATAGGCAGAAGGAAATCCGCCAGGACTTGCCACTGGCCACACTCCAGAAATCATAGATTTGAAACCGGGGGTGCAGCCTCGCTGTCTCAGGCAGTACCACAGACCCAAGGGAGCCAGGATAGGGATGTTGGTCCCCTGCCAGTCGAGGTGGAACGCACCACTCCCCCTGTTAGAGCCAGACGGGTCTGGATATCGCTCCGTGCAGGATCTCCGAGCAGTTGAAGGACATTAGGAACTGAAAGAAGGGCTGTAATCAGTCAGCAAACCAGACCCACGAGCAGAAAACAGCTTCAGGAATTTTTAGGGATAGCTGGATTCAGCCGAATATGGATTCCAGGGTACACAGAAATAGCTGAACCACTGTACCAGGCCCTAAGGGGGGCCGAGACTACCCCATTCAACTGGGGACCAGAGCAGCAGAGTGCCTTTGAAAGACTAAAAGAACTCCTGGTCAGAACTCCAGACCTTGGCCTGCCCAACCCTGACAAGCCGTTCTCCCTGTTTGCCCATGAACGAGATAAGATAGCTTTGGGAGTCCTGACTCAGGAGGTCCGACCTTAGCACAAGCCTGTAGCCTATCTGTCCAAGCAGCTAGACAATGTTGCAGCAGGATTGCCCCCCCCCATTTGCTTGAGGGCAATAGCGGCCGCAGAGACTGTTTACACAGATGGCTCTGGTTCTGAAGGTCTTCAACAGAGATAAGGTGTTTGCAAGGTCTAAGCTTTAGGAAAACTGCAAGATGTGCCTGCAAATTTAGGGACTTTTAGTGGAAGGTACCAGTGGTGCTAGAGATTTTTGCTGCCGCATACTAAGTTTAAGTATAGCCCTTCCCGGTGTGGGAAAGAAACTAGGATTAAAAGTAAATAATGGTTAAAAATCTGGATGTGTAGGAATATGTATAAAGGATGTAAAAGTTTTAAACCTGAAAGAAAGGAAACCTCAACTGCACTTTTTCTGGCATTATGGGAATGTGGTTTCAGTAGGGAATTGTTTCTGAGCAGAATCCTGTACCTGTAAGAGCTAATTTAAGGTCGCCTGTATTATTTCAGATTTTGCTCTGTATCTGCTCTGAAAAGGAAATTGAGGATTCCAGGGAAGTTGAAACTTCATAATCTGTAGGAAAGTGAACAAGGAAAAGAAAGATTAGAAAGTTTGTGAACGTTGCAGGTTTGTGGGAAACTGTAAAGATAAATGGAAAAGTGAAAGTTTTGGGAAGGAATTATGTGGTGTTAGTTAGTAATGGGATGTATAAGGCATGGCGATGCAATTTTGGTGATATTAGAAGGAAAAGGATTTTCCTTCACACTTTGTATTTTTCTCCCTACCTGATCCCTCCAGAATTTGGCATTCTGATGGAGTGATTGATGACATAAGGTTTCTTTGCATAAAACCAGTAAGACTAGTCGTTAATAGTGGTTTTGTTAACCAAGACCTTGACTGGAATGTCACACCTGAAGGAGGCACGTATGGGTTCTGGTTGTCACCAGAAAGCCCTGAGGAACTGGGATTGACTTGAGAAGCTAGCGAAAGCCCACGAGGAAAAGCCTGGTACTTTGGTTGGTTGTGCGGTTTGTGCCAGTCTTTCCAGGGAAGGAACAATGGTTGCCTTCCTGAAAGATGGCTAAAAAGGAACCTGTAGGCACAATGGAAGGCTCAAGGATTTGAGTGCAGCGACTGGTACAGGCAAAGCCAGATGGCAGATGTGTGGCTCTGCTTCTGTGCCCCGAGGGGCAGACTGAGAAGTCAATCTAAGGGCTCCCTGTGTGAGTTCCAGCAAAGCAGACTTAAAGGTCATAGGTGATCCAGGCTGCTCTTGGTGTGTTTATGCAAACGAACAGTCAAAATTAAAAGAAGGACCCAAAATAGTCCCTGTAATAACAATGAGGGTGATTTTAAGGAGAAAAATTGTGATTTAAGGAAAATCACAAAGCTCAGTATCAGACATCAGAGTAGCGCAGCTAACTGTCTTGGAAGTTTGCTTTCATTTGAAAGTTGAAACTGGGTCTGTAATGTCACCAAGGATGTACAATTATAGGCAGGAAGGACCTTGCAACTCAGCGTCTTCCCAAAGGACCATCTCACAGCCACAGAGACTGTTTTGGGGATTGTTGTATGAATTAACCTGTGTGTTCTTCTGTTTTCATAGGGTGTATGCCTATGACCTTATTACCTGGGTGATTGGTTGCAATATAGGCCTCACCTGAGAAGCCCATTTTCATCGTTGCCCCATGAGGCTCAACGGTTTGGCTGAACTAAGTGGTTGGAATATGTATGACCTGACCAGAATGCCAACTGTCCAGTAATGCCAGCCTTTGGACACCAAGCCTGCGACCTCCTGGTGACTGCCAACTGACCAGGATTCTGTAAAGTCCTTCCCCTTACAGGAAGGACTCCCTCTGTGCTGCACCCCCTCCCTTTTAGGGCACCCCTGACCCAAGGGTAGGTAAGACGAAGTCCATGTCCAGCCGGAAGTAGTTCAAGAAGATGAGACCTTCGTCCATTGTCCTTTTTTTAAAAAATATTTTATTTATTTATTTTTATAGTGGAGAAAGGAGGGAGAGAAACATCAATGTGTGGTTGCTTCTCACATGTCCCCTACTGGGGACCTGGCCCGCAACCCAGGCATGTGCCCTGACTGGGAATCGAACTGCTGACCCTTTGGTTCACAGCCCGCGCTCAATCCACTGAGCTACACCAGCCAGGGTGCTGTATTTAGATGTTTTAAAATACACTTCTAAATACCTTCCCAAAATGAATCACAGAGTGGGAAATAATTTGCATAGAAAAATAATAAAAATACTGCATAACAAACCAAGATCTTTCTGGTTTCAAAAATGATAACAGCTTCAAACTGTTTCTCAAGCAAAGGTGAACCCTGACCGGGAATGGAACCAGTGACCCGTTGGTTTGCAGGCCAGCACTCAATCCACTGAGCCACATCAGCAAGGGCCATTGTCCTTTATATGACTATAAACTTTGCCAGGGGGAGGACATTCCATGCGGTTTCACCAGAGTACAGGCCCCCACAGCTTTGGTAGAAGAAAATATTAACAAGCTAAAAGATATTAGTAAAAACCTGAAATCCCAGACCTCTGAGTATACTAGGCAATCTTGGTGGCAGTCTACCTTGTTCCCGACCTCAGCCCCAGTAATAGGTCCATTAGTATTATTGTTCCCAGCTATTACAGTTGGTCCATGCCTGCTTCCGACTTTAGTCCAACAGATAGAGACTACAGTTACTAGAAAGGCAACAGCAAAAATCCTTTCTCTCCAGAGACACCATTATAGTAGACTACCCCAAGTAGACAGTAACCCCGGATTTAGCTGTTGATACTGAGAGCAACAATATGTCTCAGCATCAAAAGGGGGGGATGATGTAGAAAATTAACCCAGAGTTCAGCATGAGCCCATTTCCTGCCCCCATTAGGCAGACTAGCCCGCGCGCATGAAACTAGCAAACCATATAAGGGAATCCAAACTGAAACTAGCAAACCATATAAGGGAATCCAAACTAACTTGCTTTGTGTCACGTAACCCGGAAGAAAGAATATATATATGCCCCTGAATCCTTTGTTCGGGGCTCAGAATTTGGAGACTGCACTCCTCTGGGCCCGTGCACGTTAATAAAGGATCGTGCTCCTGAATCCCTCCGGTGTTTGGTCGTTTCATTTCTCTGTAACAGTTCAAGTTTCTGTTATTGTGTAGTAATTTCCAATTTTGTTCATACACATTTTGTACATTGTTGTTAAATTTATTCACAGGTTTTTCTTTTTTTACCTGTTTTGTTGCTCTTGACTCTTTTTAAAAAATTATATCTTTAATTTTCTATTTCTACATATTTATTTTTTCATGTTATTTCCCTATCATTGTACTAACTTCTGTTTGTGATACTTTTCTGTTGATTCTCATAAGTTACGAGGGTAAACATGCTCTTACGCAATAATGATCATTATGATTGTAGCTGTATGTGACCTAGAAATAGTTAAAGCTTGAAAGAAAACAAGAAGTGCGGTAATGTGAGGAGCTAGAAAAATTCTCTTTGTTAGTCATCAATATATTAATGACTACATAAAATACTAACATCCTTTTTAGCATTTTAAATGAGTTTAGGGCCTGGAAGCATTGTATTCTGGAAATCAGAAGTATTTTGTGACAGGAAATGTGCTCCTGGTAGGTAATCTGAGGAACACAGAATGTAGCAAATGTCCACATTTTCAAAGAGGAAAATTTGAGATGGAGAAATCTGGAATCTAAAAGAGGAAGACTGTTCTAAGTGACATTATGAATCAGCTATTACAGTGATGTATGAGCAATGGAAAGAAGCAGGGATCCTCAGGTGACTGCTCTGTTTTATCACAGTGTGATCTGGTCTCCTAAGTGGACAGATCTTCCTTTGCCTGTTGACCTACTGCCTAGGACACTTCTCCGGGAGACTTGCAAGATGGTTGGCATTTTTTGTTCTTTAAGTTTCAGCTTCAGGCTTCCTGTTCCAAGAGAGGCAGCCTTTCAGATCTAGGATGCAAAGGAACATGCTGTTTGAATTCTAATGGAGTCTTCATGATACAGAGTAGGGTTTCTCATTCTCAGCACTATGGACCTTTTGGGCCAGAGAATTCATTCTCCTGGGGGATTGCCCTCTGCATTGTAGGTGCTTATTAGCATCCAATACCTCTATTCACTGCCAGCAACCTGGCTTCCCTTCCCCTCAGGACAATCTGAAATGGCTCAGGACCTTGCCTAAAGTCCCTTTGGGGGCAAAAATCACCTTTGGTTGAGAAACAGTTTGAAGCTGTTACCATTTTGGAAACCAAAAAGATCTTGGTCTGGTATGCAGTCTTTTTATTATTTTTCTATGCAAATTATTTTCCACTCCGACTGTGATTTATTTTGGGAAGGTATTTAGAAGTGTATTTGAAAACATCTATATATAGGGACTTTCTAGTCACCTTGTGACTGCTTTCCAGATTAATGGCAAAGAGAGCAATAAACATAGTTTGTGAAACCTGCTTTATAGCTAAATATAGTCATGTTTTAAAAAGTTCCAAGTGTGCTTGAAAAGCATTTTTACTTTACTTTGTTGCTGCTTACTTAAACAATGAGAAAATATTTATTCAAAATTCTACCCCAAGCGTTAAAAAGAACTGCTATCATTTCATGCATATACACTTGCAGATATGCCGATGGGCACGTTTCTGTCTCCTTTCAGTGGATTTCATTTTCTGTTCCAGGTTATAAGTATGGGCACAAAACTTGTATATTTTCAGCTTTTATTTTTGATGCTGTGCATGCAAGGTGTTTTTCATAAGTTTTGGTATGTAGTATGTTTATCCCCATTCAGTTTATTTTGTAATTGAAATGGTTTTATTTTTGAGGTTATTTAGAAGTGTATCACATAACTACCAAATAGAAGGACTTTCCAGTCACTCAGTTTTAATGAATTCTAGCTTAACTGCAATTTCAATGCTGTGATGCTTGTTGAAACTGGCTTTTTATTGGCTTGGCCAAAAGTTAAAAACTTGGGGAAGATGGAATTATGAAGATGCCTGAATTACTGCAGAAAGCAATGGGACAAAACGGTGAATACATTGTTCAATGGAATTATTGGTGAAAACGAAAAATGTCTCTTTCATTGTGTCTCTACCTAAAAATCAAATGAACCTTTTGGCCAAGCAGATAGTGCAGTGTTCCAAGTGTGCATCTCTGCTGCCATCTCGTGGGCCTTTCGGGAATAACAGGTTAGTGGCAGATCAGCAGGAAAAGTGGTTGACTGTAGGAGAGTATCAATGAACGTTGATTGCAATGTTATTTAGACGTGTATTTAGAAAGTTTTAAACATCAGGACTTAGTCATTACCTTTTGTTCCCTATTTCCATGTTAACAGCAGTGACAGAAAGAAACATACTGTATATCATTTCAGTCCTCTGATATTTGTTAAAACTGGCCTTAGGACCGATGGTCCCTTTGAAAAATGTCCCAAGTGTGGCCCTCTGCTGCCATGTCATGTGTCACCTGGGAATAACAGCTTTGTGCAGGCCAGCAGGAGAACTCATTGGCTCTAGTGAATTATCTATATCTACTAAGGGTTCATGGAATGTTATTTGAGAAGTGTCTTTCATTGCATTGAAATGAAAGGACGTTCTAGTTACCCTCTGTTCTTGACTTGTACATTAGTGGCCATGAGGGTGATACATGAATGTTTTATAATTTCAGTCCTGAAATTTGAAGTTTGTTGAAAACGGATGGATGGTACAATATGGTCATTTCCAAAGTGTTCTAAGTGTGCCTACTGCTGCCATCTCGTGGGCATTCGTGGGAATGACATGTTAGTGCTGGTTGGCAGGAAAAGTGGTTGATTCCAGTGGAATATCGACTGTTGATTGCAATGCAGTTTAGAAGTACATTTCATAATTTTTAAATGTAAGGACCTATTAATTACCATTTATTCCCAATTCCTACATTAACAGCAACAACAGCAAGAATTATACTCTATGTAATTTCAGTTATTTGTAATTTGTTTAATCTTGCTTTATGGCTCATTATGGTCACTTAGCAACATGTCCTAAGTGTGGCTCTCTTCTTGTCTCAAGTGCCTCTTGGGAAGAACACCTTAGTGCAGGCCAGCAGGAAAGGTTGTCAGCTGCAATGAATGATCTATGAATGTTGATTGGAATGGCACTTGGTCATGGATGTTATTACTTTCAGGTAATCGGACTTTGTAGTTCATTTTTCCTTCTCTCCCCCACGTGCAATGGCAGTGTCTTTACATCAGGTAATTAGGCACCTCTTGTGGGCCAGACCTGTATTCATGTTTCAGCCGTGTCCACGTTTTTGTGGTGCAATGTCCCGTGTGTGTCGACATCCTGTCAGCATCGATGCCCCTCTCGTATACACATCCTCGCCATGCTAGTGTCCCAGCCTTGCCGAAATCATGAGTGTGTCTAGGTCCCCTGAGCCTTGATGTCCTGGCCCTGCTGCCATCCTGTCTGTGTTTGTGTCCCTTCCACATCACTGTCCTGTCTTTGTTGATGCAGAGGTCGTGCTGCTGTGTTGCCTGCATGTCAACATCCCATCTGCCTTGATGTCCTGACTGCGCTGCTGTGCCACCTGCATGGATTTCTTGGCTGTGCCACTTTCCTACCTTTGTCGATGTCCTAGTTCCTGGGTGTCCCAGCCGCACTTCTGCACCATCTGCGTTGATGCCTTGACGAAGTCTATATGTGAGCTGCGCCGCTGTCCTTTCTGTGTAGATGCCTTGGCCGTGTTCATATCCTGTTGTGTCAGTGTCCTGGCTGTGCCTTTGTCCTCCTGCATCGATGCACCGGCTCATCGATGTCTCAACTGTTTGAAACGTGGCCATATCCCAGCCGCCTGAAGTACCGGTAGCTTTGAGGTCCTGACTGCGTCATTGTCCCACCTGTGTGGCCATGGCACACCTCCTGGTTGTGGCTTCATGGTCACCTGCCTTGGGCTCACAGGCCCCGCTCCACTCCACTGGCTGCAGGCAGAGGTGAATGGTCTTGCACTCACGGGTGCTCAGTCCATGACTCCCATGGGCGATGCAAGGCCCTCCTGGCAGCTGGTCGCTCTCTCTCAGGCTGTGTCTGCTGCTGTTGCCACAAGATTTAACAATTTTAGCAAAATAACCTATTTTCAACTTAATGATTATGTTTATGAAATTTGGAAGAGTTTATTAATTTAGCTTGTGTCCTGTAGTTTGTGGGATGGCCTAACAAAAAGTAACATTCCATGAAGGCTGCACTTTTCATAAATTTCCTGTCTGTCACCCATTGTACCTCTCTAAGACCCTGTTTCCCCACACTCCCAAAGGTCCTATATGCCTGATATCACCTCATTGTCTGGTATTCATTTGTACTCATGCATGTATTAAATGTTGAATATCTTGTATTGATCTGATCATGTTATTTTTTTTAATTAACCCACAGGTGTTAGAGCTGAGAAGGTTTGTGGAAAATAATCCGTTTTAAATCCCTCAGTTTTGAAAAGTCAGCAGTGTGGAATGAATGCTGAGACAGTGCGAACTCCTGAGCCTGTTGCAGCTGAGAGATCATGGACGTCTGCCCTCCAAGGTCAGCATCCTTTTTGTTCACTCTATCTTTTGGCCTATTGCTGCTGGGTTTGGTAAAATTTTGAAGTTTGCATTTGGAGAGACATGGGTTTTATCTTATTGAATCACAGGTTTGTTTACAGTGTAAAGATCTGGTTCAGTTCCAGCCTCTGGCCTCTGGCAACGGGGGCCCGGTGTTTGGCCCCAACTCCAAATTCTGGCCATGGCATCCTGATTACAGATCTGTGTCCTGCATCCAGAGCTTGTACTTCAGAGTCAAAATGCATTCAGTTGTGTGTCTGCAGTCTTGTACCTCTTAGGATGTGGCTTTGTGTCCTGGGTTCTCATGTGAGATCCATGTGCAGATGAAGCTTTTGGTTTTGGTGCATGGAATCTGGCATTATAAGAATCCAGTGTCAATCCCTGGCATCTGGTGTTTGGCCTTCGGACCAGATCGTGTGGCTCAGGTGTGTGCACATGGCTTTGGGTTTGGGGCTTTCGTCCTGGAGTCCAGATTTTGGTTTGGGTCTGCTCCAAGGTCCAGCTTTCAGAGTCAAAAGTCTGTGTCCAGGATCCTGAGTTTGGCTCTGGTGTCTGGTGTCTGTCAACAGATGATCCTTGTGTGAAATTCAAGGCCAATATGAGTCCCCAAGGGTATGGAGTTGAGGCACATTAGTAAAAAATTTAGGAAAATTCCTTGGCAAGTGGAATGGGAAAAGTAAGTTTGGTAGCTAAATAAGGACAGTGATGTACAGCCGGTAATAAGTCTGAGGATCTTATCTTCCGTGACCAAGGAAATCTAAGAGCAAATGGTTTACACATTTCCATCCACACACGGGAAGACGTGCCTCAGTCCCAGCCCTTCTCTGGTGACTTTTCTGAAGGAGAAATTCACCAGAGAAGGACCCTGATTGCTCTGCGTGCTGGCTTTGTTTTATCAGCACATCACAGGGCACACCAGGAAAGCTGAGTGTTCTGTGGAAATGTGCCCCAGAAGCAGTGCCGCCTGTGCTGACTCTTGTTGCTGTGATTTCTCCTCTTCTATCTGAAGCCCTTTCTTTGTTTCACTGTCCTTAGATTTAATATACAAACTCTCAAAATTCCCTAGCTTTGTGCTGTGAAATTTCTACTGCAGGAAGTCAAGAATCTACACACATGAGTCCTTGCCAGGGCAAACCTGCCTTGGGTCCGTAACTTTTCAGTGACAGAATAACCAAATTTTGTGTATTCATTGACCTGTGGATGGGCATTTGAATACTTTCTACCTTTCAGTTGTTAACAGGGCTGCTATGAGTAATCATGTATAAGTTTGTTATAACATCTATCTTCACTTTCTCAGGTATGTGTCTTGAAGTGGAGTTATTGAACACAGTAGGGCAATTTTTTCTGAGGAACTGTCAAACCATTTTATAAAAGGTCTGCAGTATTTTACAATTATGAAAGAAATGGTCAGGCGTTCTAATATTTGTTTGTGATCATAAACATTTGTCAACACAAAGCTCGGGAATTTTGAGAGTTTTGCTTTCGCATTACAGCCTTTGTAGTGTCTGGGAAGGGGTATTGTAGCCATTGAATATTTTCTCTGTTTTTTTTTCCACTTCTATGAATGTCTTCTCATTAGGAGAGACTGTTCAAGTTTTTTAACAGTGTAGATGTCTGCCTGGGTGGTACGGTTCAGTGGATTGAGCACCAGCCTGTAAACCAAAGGGGTCTCCAGTTCAATTCCCAGTCAGGGCACATGTCAGGGTTGCAGGCCAGGTCCCCTGTAGGGGGCGTGTGAGAGGCAACCACAAACTAATATTTCTCTCCCTCTCTTTTTTCCTCCCTCCCCCTCTCTAAAAATAAACAAATAAAATGTTTAAAATAATATTCGTGTCTCTTCATTGATGAGTCATAAAGTTCTCTGTGGTGGAAGGAAGAGTCTGATCGAAAGTAGAATGTTGCAACCTTTTTCTTCAATTCCATGGGTGGTCTTCTTACTCTGAGAACAGCCTCTCCTGCCACCCAGAATTTTTTAATCAAGAGGACATCACATTTACTCATTCACTTTCATCAGTTTTGCTTTGGAAGAGTATGGCTTTATATGTCAGCAGCAGCCTCATGCATCTCAGGTCTTATGTGCATCATCATTGTATTATTTAATTTGGTTTATTTAATATAACTTGTTTCACAGAAATGTGCTTTATGGTTTTAGACATGAGATGATTGCATTTCAAGGGTTTATGGGTTTAAATAGGAGGACACACTGTTCTCTGTGGTATGATTTCCAGAGTCAGGCATCTGGACTCAGGGACAGATTTTGGACACCTGGTCTGGTCTGGTCTCTGGTTCATGGCGTGGTTCGGGGTTAGGATTAGGGGTTGGGGTTGTAGTCGATACCATGACTTGTCTTTAACCTCATTTGAAACCATCATGTTAGACTGTATCATGACGGTTGTCCTATCAGTGTGTGATAAAAAAAAATCTCACCACAAGTGGTGAGTGTATGGTTGGCCATTTTCACAGTGAAGATGCATGAACATAAGCAACATTTTTGGGACCTTTGGCTTTGTCATTTCAAACAAGATACAAGTGCAACTGTAAAGCAAGAAAAGATCAGTGGTGTGTGGAGAAGATGCTGTGACTGACGGAACATGTAGGAAGTGGATTGCGAAGTTTCGTGGTGGAGATTTCTCCCACAGGCAGGCAGACCAGATGCAGTGGAGAGCCCTCAACAGCAGATGTTCACTGAGGACAGACCATGTCATGGAGGGTGGGAGACAGGCAACATGTTCAAAGTGTCCTAATCAGGCTTAGAGAATCATTTGCACCAGCTTGGTTATGTTAATCGCTTTGCCATTTGGGCTCCACAGGAGTTAAGCGGGATCATGGAGGACCCTTCATGAGTGGATTTCCACAAGGGTTCTCCGCTGAAACGTAAGGAGAACATTGCATTTCCATGAAGACTATGTGTGTGTGGGAGGATGAATCTTTAATAATGTGGAACGGGAGAGATTGTGGGCAAACAAAGGAACCACCACTCGCCCCTCCAAAGGGTGATCTTCATCCAAAGGAGGTGATGGTGCCCTTGTGGTGAATTCGGGAGGGAGTCCTGCAGTAGGAGCTGGTTTCCGAAAGCCAGCAGGTTACTGGCAGCAGGCACTGCTCCCCGTCACACCAACTGATAGCTCCAGTGGAGGGAAAGAGTCCAGAGTTTGTCAGCAGAAGATGCGGAAGGTTAGGATTAGGTGAGAGAGCACATTTCTCTTTGGTGACCAGGGAAAACGGTTCCAGACTGGCTGCGCAGTCCTGATTCTGCCACAGTACTCAGAAGACCTTGCTCCTTCCCACGGCCATTTAGTTCATCTCTCTGAATTTTTCTTTATGGAGAGAAATTTCCATTCCCTGGAAGACTGCAGAAGACACCTGGAAGAGTTCTCTGCTCCAAAAGAGAACAATGTTGTGGGACGATGGAATGGTGAAATCGCATGAAGTTGGCAGAGGGCAGTGGAAGGAAATGGTGATGACATTGTGCAGTTATGTTGTGGGGGGGACAATGAAAAGTGTACCCGTCATTGCATCTCAGGGTTAAAAGTGAAGGAACCTTTCAGCCAGGCCACTAGTAAGAAGTACGTTGTATCTGACGGTCTCTGCTGCCATCTGGTGGCCATTTTGGGGATTGACATGTTGTTGCAGGTCCGCAGGAAAAGTGGGTATAGTGTATCATCTAGGAATGTGGAATCCAATGTTATTGAGATGTGCATTTCACCACTTTTAAAACTAAGGAAACTTTGGTAACCTTTTGTTACTGATTTCTAGATTGACTGCAATTAGTGCCAACAATAAGGTTTACATAATTTCAATTTTTTGAAGTTTGTTGAAACTTGCTTTACAGTAAAATATGATCACTGGAAAAATGTTCCAAGTACGCCTCTCTTCTCCCATCTGGTGTTCACGTTGGGAAAACACCTTGGTGCAGATCAGAAGGAAATGTTGGGTATAGTGGCTCATCCCTAAATGTTGAATCCAATTTTGCTGCTCATGTTAAGTTTATTTTTTAAAGATTTTACTTATTTATTGTTAGAGAAGAGGGGATTGGAGGGAGAAAAAGGAGAGAAACATTGATGTGTTGATGGATGTAAGAGATACATCAATTGGTTGCCTCTCACACACCCTAAACTGAGAATCTGGCCTGCAACCCAGCCATGTGCCCTGACTGCGAATCCAACCATGACTGTTCAGTTTGCAAGCTTGTGCTCGGTCTCCTGATCCACACCAGCCAGGGCTCATGTGAAGTTTTTTATATCTCTACAGGGTTTTGGGGGAGGGGGATAAACAAGTCTCCAGGTCTGATCCCTGGTCAAGCCACATGCAAGTCAAGCAATAGCTCTGACTGGTGTGGCTCAGTGGGCTGGGCGTCCGCCTGCAAACCAAAAGGTCACCAGTTCCATTCCCAGTCTGAGCACATGCCTGGGCTTGAGGCAGGAGACAGTCAGGAGGAAACTCTGGAGGTGCCCCAGGGCTAAGGTAAAGGACATCGATACAGGACAGAGACCCTGTTCTAAGACCAGTTGTTCCTGCTTTCTGGAAAAGCGCTGAGTCATGGCGAATCATAAGTGCCCCTGTGCAAAAGATGCTACATGACCCCTGCTTCGTTATAATAGCATTATAATCAATATTGTGGGACCCCCTTCTCTGGTGGTCAACCGAGGAAGATCATGGGAGACCACATGCGCAATAGCTTTAAACTAATATAACTACTTGTACATGGGCAATAAAACCCCGTTAAAACTAGCCAAGAAATATCACCCTGTAAGTATAGAATCCCTCCAGCCCCAGAGGTCAATCTCTGCTCCAAGTCAGCCTGCTCCCATATTTTGTGGAGTGTACTATTGCTTAATAAATATACTCTCCCTCTGTCTGCTATAAACTCTCTGTGTTCTGTTCAATTCTTTGTTTGTGATCATTCAAAACCTGGTTACCTGTGTCCACCTGTAACGGGTTGTGGGCCAGGTCGCCAGTTGGGAGCATGTGAGAGGCAAACAATAGATGTTCCAAATGAAAAATAAATCAATAAATTAAAAAAAACTAAACAACACAAACAATTTCCATGTGGATCTGTATGTATTAATGGACACTGTATTCTTTTCCATCCATGTGTCTATTCCCAGGGCATTAATCCACTATTGTACTTAATGCAGCTTCGTAATATAGTACACCTTTTAATTCTTCCTTATTTTAACAGGCGAACTTAAATTGAGCTTGTTTTACTTTAAAAAACTTTGCTGAGCCCTGGCCAATGTGGCTCAGTTGGTTGGAGCCTTGTCCTGTTAGGTAGGACAGACAGCAAACCCAGGCAGGGAGGAGGAGGAGGTAGACACGTCTAACCCACTGGCTCAGCCATCCTGAGCCTGATCTGATAATAGTGCCAGGTGTTTGGAACATCCCAAGAAACACCATGGTAGCACGGGAAGAGGGAGAACTTGAAATTCTATGTATTGTTCCCACTGTCTGGGAAAAAAAGCGTTTGAAACTGTGTTATTCCAAGGTCTGGCTGGTAGGTGGGAGGGGGTCCACAGCGCCAAAAGAAGAAGCCCACAGAACAACTTTGGTTACTTGCCTACCTCTAGTCATTGTGTGTTTTATTAGGGATTCGTTAATGTTTACAGAAAGCCT
This sequence comes from Anoura caudifer, assembly GCA_004027475.1. Lineage (NCBI taxonomy): Eukaryota > Metazoa > Chordata > Mammalia > Chiroptera > Phyllostomidae > Anoura > Anoura caudifer. The sequence continues at coordinate 14,055 of PVKU01013970.1, forward strand.
GTAAATAACTTTGGGTGACTGCCCCAGCTTTAACTGCCTCGTGTCATGTTTCTGTTTTACAACAAGAGGAACAAATGGGGTCTGGAGGTGAGATAAGGATTCAGGCTAACAGACCCCCACACATACCTGCATTTGGGTAGTCAGGTCCCCCGTGGAAGCTGGCACCATCTTCACCTACCTATCAATATGTAAGTTCTTCACCCGCATCCTGCCAACTACTTAAGTCCTCAGGACCAAGGACCTGAGGCTCTGGACACCCTTGCCCTTGCCTGTTGCCACTCTTACCTTGCCCTGCCCAGAATCTATGCCTTTCATGCTACCTTGGCAAGGCCCGTTCTTTTCCATGAGAACGTATCACTAGTAAACACTGCTTGCTCACTAATAGACTGGTTGGTCTGTAATTCTTTACTGCATCGTCAAGAAGAACCAAATTTCTCCCATAAACCGAAAGGTTGTAGTTCAAGCTCTAGTCAGGGCACATGCCTAGGTTGAGGGTTCGATCCCCAGTGGGGACACGTACAAGAGGCAACCCTTCCATGTTTCTCTCTCACATACATGTTTCTCTCCCTCTCTCTCTTCCTCCCTTCCCTTCTCTCTGAAATCAAGAAGCATGTCCTCAGGTAAGGATTAAAAATTTTTTTTTGCTGACATTTTAATCTAGATCATATTTTATTTATAGGTAACTGTAGGAAATGGAGATCATTATATATTTTTCTATCCAAGAACATGCTGTTAGTTTCCTGTTGTTCAAGTGTCTTTTTGAATAAAAGATTTTATTTAATTTTAGAGTAAGGAAACGGGAGGTAGAAAGAGAGAGAGAGAGAGAGATACATAGATTAGTTGTGTCTCATACGCCCTCAGCTGGGGACTAAACCCTCAACCCAGGCATGTGCCCCAACCGGAAATTCAACTGGTGACCTTCAGATCTGTGGCATGGTGCCCAAACCACTGAGCTACCACAGTCGGTGTTGTTCAGGTGTCTTTTATTGGGTAGCTACTTATGAATTGGTTCATACTGATCTTACACATTCTTGTTAAGTTCATTCCCAGGCATTTTACTGGTTTTGTTGCTATTGTGTGTTTTAAAAAATTATATCTTTAAATTACTCTTTTGTATATAAAGGATATTTAATTATGCATGCCATCTGTCCTACACATTACTTAATTCTATCATTTGTAATCATGTAAAAGTTGATTTTAATGAGTTTCAAGGTAAATAAACTATCATGTAATAATAATTATGACATTACTTTAGTTATATATAACATAAAAATAGTTAAAGCTTGACAGAAAACATGAAGAAATAAGATAATGTGAAGGGTTAGAAAAATTATTTCTGTTAGTTGTAAGTTTATTAATGACTAAATAAAGTAGTAACAGCATTCTTAGCATTTTCAATGAGTTGGGGCCTAGATGCATGGTGTTGTAGTACTCAGAAATCACAGGTATCTTGTAAGTGAAATTGTGCCCCATGTAGGTAATCTAAGGAACTTGTAATATGGCAAATGTCCACATTTTCAAGAGGGAAATTTTAGATGGTGAAGTCTGGGAACTGAAAGACTAAGATTATTGATTCTAGTTACATTATAGAACAGCTGTTGAAGAGTGATGTACGGGCAATGAGAAGAAGCAGTGACCCTCAGATGTGCGCCACAGCGTATCACAGTGTGGTTCCGTCTCCTACGGTGTCAGACCTTTTTGCTTCCTGACTTTTTGTGGATGTCTTCTCAGTCTAGGACCCTCGTTAATCTTTGCAAGATGGTGAGCTTTTGTTGTTGTTGTTGTTGTTGTTGTTGTTCTTTAGGTCTCAGTTTGTATGCCATCTGTGCAAAGAGAGAGTCACTGTTTCAGATCTAGGCAGCAAAGTGACGTGCGGTTTCCACTCTGGTGGACTCTTCATTGAGTTCCAGGCAGAGCAGGGCTTCTCATTGTCAGCACTGCTAAACAGGACAGGTAGCAAACCAAGGTGGGGTGGGGGAGGGGGACACATCCCACCCAGTAATTCAGCAGTACTGAGCCAAGTCAGGTAAGGTTTTCAGAGGTCACAAAAGAGACCACTATGAGCTCACCAGCAACTGGAGGGGACCCTTTGAAGTTCTGTGTACTGTTTTCTCCATCTGGGAAAGGAAGCCTTTGAGACTGTATGTTAATCCCAAGGTCCATAGAAGGGCTGGGAGAGGAAGCCTGGAGGCTTGCTGCAAGCATGAAGGCCCTGAAACCCCAGCAGGCGGGGCACTCAGACTAGCTGGGTGCAAGGTTGCAGATTCTTGTCAAGTGCATTTCACAAATAGCCCTGATACTTCACTTTCACTGTGCTTGCTGTCCCTTGCCTGAATCCATTCTTTCAAGCAGGACAAGAACCGAGGAGGGGAAGCCTCCTAACTCCCCTAACTTGGGTCTTCCTGGAAACAGTACTGCTGAAATTTTGGGCCACAAAATTCTTTCTCCTGTGGAATTTTTCTGCATTGTAGGTGCTTATTAGCATCCTTTACCTCTATTTTGCTGGCCAGTAACGCCCTCCCTCACCTCAGTTCATGACAATCCCCCTGGGGGCAAAACCACTTGTGCTTGAGAACCAATGACCTTGATTGTTTTGGAACCTAAATGATCTAGCTTTGGTGTGCAGTATTTTTATTATCACTCAGTTTAAGTTATTTCTATCTCCAATTGTGATTTGTTTTGGGGGGTTATTTAGAAGTGTACGTTATAATATCTAAATAAAAGGACTTTCTAGTTACCCTCTGTTTCTGATTTTTAGATTATTAGCAATGAGAGCAAGTAACATAGCCTATATAATTTCATTCAATGGAAATTTGTTGGAACTTGCTTTACAGCACAATATGGTTAATTTTTTTCAATTTGTGTTATTTTTCCTCTTTCTAGTCTGGAGCTATAACCATGGGCATTAGTTACATAAATGACAAAAAAAAAAAAAAAAGAAAGAAACCCAAGTACCAAGACACCCAAGCGAGATGCTTGGTGGAGACAAACCACATTCAGGTGTGTTGGCAGGGGCAGGGCTGGGAGCCAGGGGTCAGGGACTGGGTGGCTCCTCACAGGCTCCTAGCTGACAGGCAGCTTCATCCCATCCCAAGACCCAGAGTCCAGTCACACATGGAGCACTGATCCTGCCTGCAGTGGCCGAACCCCTTAAAGCCCTGATCCCAGGTGCTCTGCTGGCAGGAGGAGGCAGCAGCGGCCAAGACTGCAGACCCTCAGGCCCTGACTGTGGCCCTCAGCCCTGCAAGGCTGGGAGCAGAGCCAGAAGTCAGGCCTGAGGTGTCTCCTGCAGCCACCACCCCCCCCCCCACCTGTCACAGCCCCTCTGACTGTGTTTCCAAGGGGAGCAAATTTCTCCATTCTGAGTCAAGCCTGTGCAATCTTCTGTAGAATCCAGCTGGAATGCCCGACAGCCCCAGCTGAGACCCCAACATCCATCCATCACCTTGGGGGCAGAGCTAGGTTTACTGCTCGGGACCATTTAGACGAGAGAGTACTGTCCAGGGGTGCCTTCACATTTCTGTCACTGGGAATAAGGGCACAAACCCCTGCCATTCTCCATCTGTGTCCTGGAATCTCTATCTTGGGATCAAAAGACACAAACTGTGGCTTCTTCCAGAGTGGGGAGGGCTTCCCAACTGTAACAAGCCCAGCAGTAGCGGCCTCCCAGTTAAAAAGAAACTGGCTCCTGCTCTCCTCCCTCCCTGTCTCTGGGACTGGACGAGTGTGATGTTGGAAGTGCAGGAGCCCCTTGCTACCAGGAGGACAAAACACAGGCCCAGGAAGATGGAGCAGAAAGGCAGCTGAAGCTGTGTGCCTGGTGCTGTTGCCAGGAGGCCCGGCAGCTGGGCCTCTGGGCCTGGACAGTGTGACGGAGCCATAGTGCAGTTGTGCTCTTCAACCATCTTGCGGACATTTCTGAGCATGTGGCTGAAGGTGTTTCTGCCTCACAGATTTGAGACCACGCAGGTAAAACATGCTACACACACTGCCTAGTGACCTGTAGCTGAGGGTTCTTCCTGGTCAGCCAAGACCCTGAGCAGAGACCTGAGAACTTGGCTGGTCTGGCTGATGTCTGGACGAGCACTGACCACAGGGAGGCCCGAGTGTCATGGTGGCTGAACCGTGACAGGGAAGGATGCCTGTGCCCATCCCCGACGCCACTGTGATGGGAAATTGTGGTTGGAGTCAGAGCCCCTCTCCTGACCCCAGGACAACCGCATCCGGACTTTGTTGTGGACTCTGCCTGCCGCCCATCTCCCCATTCGAGTCACTGCCCAGGCCGGAGACGGCTGCCCTTGCCCTGGGACAGAGGGTCAGTTGGTGTGTCCCACTGAGGCCCAGAGGGTTCTAACAAGCCACCTGGCTGAGGACCATGGGCCTGGGTGATGCTGTGGTCCAGCACAGTGACACACGAGCCACCAGCGAACACAGATCACAGGACGTGCGCTGGCTTCTGCTGGACATGGTCAGTCTGGATATGGGAGGGTGGCTGTTGCTGTCAGTGAGTGTGCATCCAGCTGTCACTGAAGAACTTAACTCGTCACCTTGGAGGTCGTCACCTTGAACCGTCGGGCTGTACATGGGCACGCTCTGCAGACAGACACACGGTGCTCCGCCCTGGGGATCAGAGGCGGGTTTGGCTCATCCACCCAGTGCCACCCAGAGAGCAGATGAGAAGCCCCTGAGGCATCCACCTAGAAGGACCGTCCTCTGTTAAATGACCAGCTTCTGGGTCAGGTCCTGTGAGGTGTTCAAGACAAGGCTGACAGGTGGCTCAGCTTCCACCTCCGCCCCCCACTCCACAAAGAGGCAAATTTTGGTGGTTTCAGACCATCCCCTCCCAGAACTGACCTGAGGAGACTTTACCTGGGTTGGGATCTGATCCATATATTCCCAGTCCCAGCACCAGATAATGGGTTCTGGGACCCCTTTAGTTATGTGTTCCACTCTTATGGTGGTGGGCGATGCTGGGAGTGTTTTCTACTTTCAGCAGAGAATGTGGTCTAATTTTGTGAGAGGCTGTTTCATCCTGCTATGTACAGGGCAGTCTTGTGAGCACATTTCTGATGTGCTCTGGTGATTCCTTAGGGCTTGCTCTGCTCAGGGCTCAAAGTCAGCCTGTGGGCACCAGCAGGACCCAGTCTGCAGCAGGTGCCCCTTCTGACTGGTTGGTGCATGTTCTAATTAAGAGTCTGTTCTGATTGGCTGGTGTCTGTGCCCATCGGCTGGGACAAATGAACATGGACCACACCACTCAGCGGCCCCTCCTGCCACCCATCCCATCAGTCTGGCCCTGAAGTGAGCACAGCGATGATGCCTGTGAGCTGGTTGATGGTGAGCGAGCTGTGCTGAGGCACCGTGATGTGAGCCGTGGCTGCGTTATAGGTGTTCTCGTCGTCATCGGCCGTGTCCATTGCTGTGACTTGCGTCCTGGTGGTGCCTGCAGGGAAATGCAGAGGGGAGTTGATATCCCAACAGCTGACAACCAGCATGGCAACAAAATTAGCACAGAAGTATAAAGTGCAACGTGCTCCGTTTTAGTCCACTCACCGTGCAGACGATGGCACTGCCTGTGGAGTGATACAGCAGTACAGTCCACCACATCACTGTAGCAATTTCATGGTTATTTATTCACTCATTTGGAAAGATTTACGGCTTCTTCTGACACAGCTGCAGCTGTGGGAACACTGTCCCTCATTAACATGAAACTATCAGGGACCTGAGGGAAGGGCATGTGGCTGTCCCAGGTCTCATCCCTCCACCTGTCCCATGGCTCCCAGGTCCTCGACCCTCTTTCCCTGACAATGTCAGGGGAGTCCTGTCTGAACACTGACTTCACAGCCAGAGGGGAGAGCTGGGTGGAGGGAGTGAGTCCTGGTCGCTTAAACCAGGACTTTGGAGTTTGGTCCATGAATGGACCTGAGGTGGCTATTCTCCCTCTGTGGTCATCGGGAGACGGTTGGTGCTGGCTGGTGAGCAGGGGTTTGCTGTGGGGACAAAGCCACCATGATGACAGAAAAGGAAGGCAAAGGGGGAGAAAACAGCAGTAGCTGTCACTAGTAGGTGAGGGGGACAGGAAATCAGGCCATCAGAATGTCCTTTCATGCAGAATTTTCAGTTTCCTTTATTTTTCAGCTGCTGCTGTCTACTCTGAGCTCAGAGGCTGGCCTGCCATGTAGCCTTCACACCCAGCGAGGCCAAGAGCTTGTCCCAGAGCACAGAGGGTGTCCTTGATGGACACAGCTCAGATCTGCGCCCAGCCCTGCCCACCTCCACCCTCTTAACCTTCATGTGCAGCCCCTGGAATGTGAAAGGGGCTTACAAATGTGTCATGAATGAGTTCACAAGACAAGTGGCTGTCTTAAGTATTTAGGGAGTGAGGCAGTGACCCCTGGTTGTAGAACCCCTGAAGCCACACAGGAGACACTCGCAACAGCGAGGATCGCTTCTCCCTGTCCAGGGTTCTCCTCACCTGCAGCGACTGTCTTTCCCTTCTTGTAACAAATACCATAGGAGGTTTGTCAGCCTTGGCCAGATGCTCAGTTGGTTGGAGCATCGTCCCGTAACTGAAAGGTTGAGGGCTCCATTCCAGTCAGGGCATGTACCTAGGTTGAGGGTTCGATCCCTGGTCGGGACATGTATGGGAGACAACCAATCATCACACCGATGCTTCTCTCTCTCCCACTACCGCTCTCTCTAAAAGCAATGACAAAAAAAAAAAAATGTCCTTGGGTGAGGATAAAAAGAAAAGAGGTGGGTCACTGCCCAGGCCAACAATGTGGTAGGAAACACAGACTTTCTCATCCTTGTTTGATTTTGTCTGAAGATGACACAGGAACAGAACCTGCAAAGAACAATCCCCATTGAGTCTAAATTCCCTCAGTGGGGCTCCTTGAATGAGGCCAGAGGTTGCCCTTTGCCATTCCTGTGAGATCAGAGTCGTTCAAGAAACCAGACAGATGCAGCAAGCTGAGGAGCAGGGTTTATTAGTTGGGGAAAGTGGGGAAAGTGGAGCCAACCAAGGGAGGTTGGGACTTACTTGGTTGTTCTTAGGGGCAGGGTTTTTAAATGCAAAAACCTGCAAAAGGTAATTGTTTGGGATGCCAGAGTCTGATCGGCTAGAACTGCTGGCTGGGAGCCCTTCCTGATGACCATTGTTCTTGATACATCTTGTCAGCCTCAGGTTAAAACTGCATCCTGTTATGTCAGATAGGCCGACCCCAGACCCCAGTCTTAGCTGAGCATCTGTCTGTCCTGGGTAAGTTTCCCAGGCAGGCAGTTTCTCACCCGGTGATTTTCCATTCTCCTAGGCCTGCCGAGGTCTGTCAATTCCTGACCTACATTTTTGGGAGTGGGCCTCAGTCATTCTCTGGGAAGTAGATGGGAGGGATAGTCCAGTCTGTCCTCTGCCTCTTGAGACCAAGGTGGGCATTGGGGAACATCAGTAGTCCACCGGGTGCCCAGAGAGAGCTTCCTAGAAGGACAACAGGAGAGAGACCACAGCACAAGCCTAACTGTCCAGGAAGCCCAGCGGTTGTCAGTGCCACGATGACCTGTGGGAAGGGCTTGGGTTTGCTGCATCCTGACCTTCCATTACCAACCACAGTGTCTGAGGCACCTTGGGAACCCTCATTAGGAGGCATCACCTGGGCAAAAAGCTGCAAAACCAAAGAGCAGTAGGCCAGGGCACAGAGGATGATGCCCGTGGTCCTGCCTGAGAGCCACCACTCAGCATCATGGTTCTCCTCTGCTCCCCAGAAAGCAGTGCCCCCACCCTCACCATGGCCACAAGGGTTTTGAAACACCTTCCTTGAGAGAAGAAGGCTGAGAGGAGGACGCTGACATCCTGCGAGGCCTGAAGGTGGAGTGTGCTTTCCCCTTAAATGCAGGACACCGGGGAGCCTTCCTGGGCCCTGGATGCACTGCACACACTGCACAGTCACGTCTGAACTGGAACGAGGCTGACATGTGCTGTACAGACTCTCCCTGGAAACACCATTCTTGTCCAACCAGGGGGGTTGGTGAAACCTCAACCCAGCCCGGGTGTGGGACCCAGTGTAACTGGAAACTGGAGGAAGGTTTTAAAGGCATTTGGGAGGGAAAGAGGCCACTGAGGGAGTCAGACGGGGCTCTGTACCGTTTGTAAAGGAAAGGTGCGCGGGTGTGCCCATGTGTGTGGTGAACAGAAAGCTCTAACTCGCTGTGTTAATTGGTGTTCCTTCTGGATTATGGAATAATGGGTGCTTTCATTTTCTGTATTTCCCAAACTCACTTTTTAAAACAATAACTGCATATCGTCAGAAAAAAAAATCAAGTAAGAGAGTCTGCAGAAGAAAAAAAGGGCAAATTTCACAATGTTGCAGGAGTTTTCTCCAGGTGATGAGATGAACAATTTTTTACTGTAAAAAATTATTTTTTAAAAAGCTCTCTTTAGTAACTTTTAAGAAGTCTGATATTTGAAGACAGCATCTATGGGTAACATACCTCCCCAAGGGCGGCTCTCAGAGGCTGGGTCAGGGACTTCCCAGGGCAGTTAGGACCAAGGCCAGACCAGGGGCCAGACCAGTGACAGACAGGGAAGGGACTGGGTGTCAAGACAAATCTGCCAAAAATCCGAAAGGCTTACCTGACCCCAGCTTGGAAGGCAGTGAGCTGGTCTGTGTTTGTGGCTGACCCTTCTGGCCAGTGATCCCCTCAACAGCCCAGCTATGGTCCCCAAGCCAGCCAACAGCTCCCTTACCTGGGTGGCAGTCAGAACACAAACCAGGTGGGGCTGGCCACAGCCGTGGTGGCCACTGCAGTCACAGTGTCAAATGTGTGATGGAAGCAGGTGGCCATGCCGTCCTGTCGCCTCAGCAACTGATGTTGTTTTTGCCCAAGGAGTATTGACCTGCCCCATCCAAGTCACTCACAGTGTCATGTGGAGGAGTTGGGAAGCCAGCAGGTGCAGCTTGCATGGCCTTGGAGGCCCACCAGGTGTCATGGGGACAGGACAGTGACTTCAGCTGCCTGCCAAGGGCAAGAGACTCAGAATCCAGCAGATGTCAGGCTGCACTCCCTTCTTGGAGCCTCTTCTTCAAAACAAGGATGGTGGCTGCCAGCCACTGACTGGTGGGCGGGAGGGGTGTGTAAACACCCAGCTCCCTGCACAAGGTGGTCTGAGACCATGTGAACTATGTGAGCAAGGCTGAAACAAAAGGGCCAGCTTATGACTTAGCTTTGAGAGTCACACACCATTTTCACAACACAGATCGTCTCGGTTGTGCGAAAGAGGTTGTGTACAAGGTCAGGGGTGACAGCATGTGGACTTGGGGGACACCTTGGAGGCTGGCAGCTACAGTAGGAATGTGGTTTGCTGCTCAGTGGGAACAGACCTTTCTCTATTCATCTTGAATCGCTAAGCTTCCTGGGAGAGCTCCATAGTCTGTCCGGGTGACCACCACCTGGCAGTCTGTGGGTTCCCCTCCCCACTGTATTTCAGTGCCAGGTCCTCTGCCAGCATCACACGAGGACTCTGCCTGTCCCGTGGCCCATGCTGAAAGTCACAGAATACTGAGTTTATGGTGTTCTCTCTGTGCTACGCTGGTGGGGGAGAAACAGGGAAGGGAAACAAAACCGAAGAAAGACACTTTCCTTTAAAAAAGCATAAAACAAGTAATAGTGGATATTTATTATTGAAATTCACATAGTTTATGTAGACACTCTTCACAAGTTTGGCACTGGGAGGACAGAAAGGTTATCATTTTAGGTCATGGGGGTGGATGTCCGTCCCTCTTTGGTGAACCCACTCCAGAAGGAACAGGGTGGGTCATGCTTAGGTCTCCCTCACACAGGAGAGGGTATGATGGGGTCCTCACTAATTGCTCACCATCTCTCTGTACTGCTCAGCTGTGGTTCTAAGAAAAGTGCGACCTCTGGGAGCTGTTAGCACCCTTCCCTATGCTTATGCAGATGTAGAAGTTTAACCTATTCTCACCCAGAGTCTCACTGGACTCCCACCCATTGAGTCCATGGGAATTTTGTGCTTCTGGGCCATTGTGGACGTTATCTGGGAATGGGTGGCCAGGAATGACCAACATTGTGCATGTCTATTATCCCATCTGAATCCACAAACAAAAGTTTAAAGATGCAATAAATAATTTTGAGATGGTGTCAGTGATGTATGAAGCCCTGTGGGGTCCAGGTACGAGGAAAGTGCATTGCAGAAGCTCCTGTGTTGCGGGCTTCCTGGATGCCATGTGCAGACTGGCTGCATCTGTCACAGGACAAACTGGGTTCTTCTTGCCAATGCAGTAAAGGATTACAGATCACCAAGTGTATTAGCACGCAGGCTGGGTTTGTTAGTGATATATTCTCATGGAAGAGGACAGGTCTTTCTGAGGTTGGGGTGAAAGGCAAGAGCACCAGGTCTTTTGTCCTGAGGACTTTGTAGTTGGTGGGATGGGGGTGAAGACGTTATATACTGATTGAAGGTACAGTAGTGTCAGCTTCCAAGGGGGACATGACTATGCAAACATAGGTAGGTATGTATGGGGGTCTGTTAGTCTGAATCCTTATCTTGCATTAGACCCCAGTTGGTTATTTCGTAAAATAGATCTGTGATAGGAGACAGTTACCCAGTTACCAATGGGCTCTTTCTGTGAGCACTAGGCCCCTCTCATAAAACAGATACTGGCCAGAGGCAAGCAGTTAGCCAGATTTGTTTTATGGGTCCTTTCCCTGAGTGCTGTGGAGTCCCTCCCATCTTCTAGGCCTTAGGATGAATACACTTTGAAAGCCTCTCTTTGTCAGATGGTGGAAACAATACCTAAAATTTCAATGTGCCAGCAGGGTGTTTCTTGTGATGCTGGAACATCTGGCAGTAGAACTGGACCAGGCTCAGGACTGCTTTTCACAGAGGTTGTAGGAAACTAGGGAAGAGCCAAGAGAAGCCAAGGGAGGAGGGTAGGGAGCCTATTAGGAGAAAAGGCCCCATTTCTCAGGAGTCCAGGGAATTCCCTTCCCTGGTGAGTCTGTCTCAAATCCCTTTCTGGGCACGAACCAAAGTAGACTGACTAAAGACTCACACATTTGCAGGAGTCAAATTTATGTGGCTGAGAGTATGAGTTCTTTGTGGTTCTTCTGGAACTCTCTGCTTTCAGTGATGGGGGAAGGAGGAATGTGGGCTTCGTGTTTGTATGGAGATAAAACATTTTAGAATAGGTGGTCAAAAAGCCACGGAGGAGACTGGTGCTGACATCTCCCCATCACTCATGGAACTGTTTGTTCATCTCATCTCTTGTCATGAAACTAGAGGGTTTGTTTAACCAGTTACTTGTATAGTAATTGCCATCTCGGGGAGAATAAGGGGCCATAGACTTCCTATGGCTATTGATATGTGCCTTAATGCTAATGACTCACTCAGTCCACTTGCAAACAGGGCTTCTCCCGTCAGTGTGCCCTCTGGTGTCTGATGAGACTTGACTTCTGTGTAAAGCCTCTCCCACACTCCCTGCAAATATAGGGCTTCTCCCCTGAGTGTGTCCTCTGGTGTG
>PVKU01013971.1:0-25576 GCA_004027475.1 Anoura caudifer
ATCCAAATCTATTTCCCTCTAAAAGTTGTTAAATATTGCCAAATTCGTACAAATACTAGTTTTTGTTAATGCATTTTTCCTTTATCAACTTAGTTTAATTGATGAATGTGTTTTCCATTTGCTTTTTATTTTTGGTTTTGATTTATTCCTTACTGCGAAATAATTTCCAAGTCCATCATTTAGTTTTTTAAAAAATTTTTACTGAATCTACTTCAGTGTTTTTGTACAATTATGATTTTCTATCACCATTAATTTATCTATCTATTTTGAAAATTCTAAATTTTATGAATATTTTGAAAATTCATATTTTATGAATATGAGCTTTCTAAATATCTTCAGCACAATAACTTTAGTCATTTGGGGATTATTTAAAATAGGATCATCTTAGGCTTTCTCTCAGGCAGGTGGTTAATCTCAGTCCTCAAAGTTTTATACCTTCATAGGTATAAACATTTTCTGATGGCCTCTTTCTGCCTTAGTCCTTCCAGCATTTCTGTAGCCAGTGTTGCAGGCGTCATTACAGGTCATTTTCTATATTTTCTAATACAAGAGTTCCGCATTCTGTGGTCTAACTGATCTGTGTGCGCTGAAACCTTAGATAAATATCTTTTTGCCTTTTCTCCTACATTGTAACTTCATCCTTTGCATAAGGCTTTTAAATATATGTTTAGTGAATTTGTTTCTTTCTGTTTCTTTTTAGTGTTCTCAGTCTTATTTTGAAATTGAAGACAATACTGCTTTAATAAGAATCTGATAACATAATAATAGAAGGTTTAGTTTTCACCTGTTAGAAACTTTGCTGATTTCTGTTTAACTTGTATTATACCATTATTTATTTTTAATTTGTTCCTGATACATTTTGCTGACCCAACCTAAAGATTTCATCAGCCTTTATTAGTATTTGGTCTTAGTGGGATAGTAACTTTACTTTGTTTTGATGTATTATTTCTTCAACATATTGAGGTCTGTTGTGGGTCTTTCTTTTAATGAATGAGCAACCAACCATACCTAACCTGGTGTTCCTAGGACCTTTTACAAAATTAAGAACATATTCTCAATTCCTTCATCCAAGTTATTGGTAAAGGTATTACATAACAGTTTATAGAGTGATTTTCTCTAATCTGATTATGAGACATTGAATTTTAGATGTAATGTTACATTCTTTTGTGCACATTCATTCTATGTATCTGTCTATGAACCTTCCTGTCTACTTACCTGCCTAACTGTTACCCGCATTTGGTTATTTTGGGTTTCCCAAGATACAAATTAAGAGGTAGAGCAGAGGAAAGATAGGACTGCTGAATTGGATTGGGGGCTGGCTCTGCTTAGTTGCTTTTATAAGCTGGGCATAAAGTGCACTCACATGTGGAATTTTCCACATGTCTTTGGAGAAGCAAGTGGTTAGAAGGAAGATCTAATTCTGCATTTTTTTTGTGAGCAGGAAGTAGAGAGGTGGTGACATTCTTGTGGTTGGCTCATTCGTGTTTCTTCTTGCCACCTGGTGTCCTCAGGATCAAACTAGAGGCTGTGGGGTGGCACCAGCTCTTTGGTTTTCTTTAAAGCCAGTGTCCTTGGGATCTCTGGCCCAGATTCCTGTGCTCTCTCATATCTATCTGTATATTTCAACACTTAGTCACATGCACAGCTATTTGCTGTTTCCTGACTTCAAGTCACTGGGCTAGAAAAAGAATATTCAGTTAGGGAAGGAGTGACTTGAATGGCTTCTTTGGCATTAGGCCTGGTTGCCAATAAGTGCAAATATGATTAAACAGCACGGTTGGTACAAGGCAGACAACCCCAAACTGGTTCTATACCAGTGCGTACCTGAGAGACAGCCTAGGTGGTGCGGTGTACCATAAAGCCTCCTGACTTACTGGGCTTTCAAATCTTAACCTAGAATCTACACCCTATGTCCTAAGTTTGTTGATTAAACAGAAATTTTATTTTAGAGAAGACTGTGAGATTTATTTAGGAAAGCTAGACATCATATGTTTTCCTTGTCTGCATAAGTAGTCATTCTTTTCACAGAAAGAAATTAGTAAGTTATCTTGATATATTTTTCTGAGACATAAAGCTTGCTCCTTGGTGTCACATGTTTTTCTAGATAATTGAAAATTGGTATTTTGATAACTTGGACTAATATTTTTCTCATACAGTTGCCATGATTGTTTTTAAAAATAACTGCCACTTTATTTACTTATTTATTTAAGAAGGAAAGGGAGAAAGAAAGGAAGAGAAACATTGTTTGGTTGTCTCTCATATGCAGCCCAACCAGGGGCCATACCCACAATCCAGGCATGTGCTGTAACTGGAAATTAGACTCTGGTGACCTTTTGCTTTGTGGGACGATGCCCAACCAACTGAGCCACACCAGTCAGGGCACTACTTCTTTAAATTTGTTCACAAAATCATAAGTAATGTATGTTTCATTAGATGATTATGATATAATGCCATGGATTGGAAGGTCTCTTTCATTGCAAATAGAAGCATTAATGAAACAAGTTCAGAAAAAAGCATTTTTAAAATTAATATAGGATAATGTGTGTGTGTTTATCCCTTAACTAGTTTGTATATGTGAGACAGCCTAAAAGATCTGGTTCTCCATTCCCATTCTTACTTCAATGAGAGTGATCTTATCACTTCCATAGTTGATCGATTCCTCGTTGAGTCCTTAACAGTTTTCCTAAGGACTTCATGGTTTTGCCCTTGCTTGATATCCAGCTTTCTCTCTTGACACTTTCCACCATTTATTTGGTTCCCTTAGTGTGTCATTATCTCTGGCCTGTGGGCCTTTTAATATAAATAGTCTTCTTTCTTTTTGCTTTGTCCCTTGCTCTTTTTTATTGTAGAATCTTCCTATTTCAGTTTAGGAGTTATTTCCTCCTGGAAGTCTTCTCTTATCTCCCAAATCAAGGTTAAGTTCCTCCGTAGTAGTTTATTGAGTCTGAGTTCAGGGACCAATTTGTTTTATTCAGACTTCACTCTTACTACTTGATATTTCTTGAATAAAGTACTGCACCGTTAGTACCTTTTCCACTTTTCCACTGAAAGAAAAGAGAACATCTGTCCCCACGAGTACGTAAAGATAACTACTAAAAGCATCAAAGTTTCTTAAAGTTTATTACATTTTTTAAATTTCAGCAAAATCTTTAAAATTTTTTTATCAATTTTAAAATACAAAGACCTTTTCTTATTAAATTATATAACAGCTTCATAAATCTCCAACTAAAATAGACTCTGTTGAAAGGTATGTCATGGTATACCATCAAATTTTGTTTCTCTGAATTTTATCAGTCTATTGCTTTTCTTTTTTGATTGGTAGACTCTTTCTTCAGCTATGTGATTAATGCTGGTATTGTTATAGTTGTTTTAGTTAACCTGTAACACCATTCCTTATTTTATAAAGCAATTTAAATGGAAATTAGTTCCTACTTCATTGGTTTAAAATGTGTATTTCTAACCTCTAAAGACCAAAACTCTGCTTCCTACTTGATTCTGCTCCAGCATTGCCATGCTTGTTCACTGATTGTTCAGTAAATCTATCTGCAGCTGAAATCAGAGGGAATATCTTAGAGCTGTTTTAGAGTAATTTTTTAAAAAATTCAATTATTTTTGCCTTCATTATGTCTGTTGGTATATATGTCAATAAAAATGGTAGAAAGACATTACTTTGCGAAATGGAGCTCCACCTTCTTTATTCATCATGCATTGGGAATTCAAGTAAATAATTTTTAATATTCAAGTTCCTATATGGAAATAGGAACATAATATGATGTACAGCTCTTACTACCACTATCGTGTGCTGGACCTGTTTAGTGGTAATAAGAATACATGATGCACTTTTAAGGTAGATGGACTTTTGATTGCATACATATGTATTCAGGTACAGTAAACCCATAGGCCTTGAACTGTGCACTATTTTCATCAAATACTGTCTTCTCAAAATGGACCAAATTGGGTGGGGGGAATTCTAAGGTGTTTTTAATGTCAAAAGGATATTTTAATCAGGAAGAGGAGTAGTTAGAGACGACATCAGCAAGTGATGGACTAGAAGAAGGTCACTTATCTCCCGCCCCCAGCACACACAAATGATTAAACAACTACAAATGAAAATAGTTCAAAGAAAGCTTTGGGATACAGTGAAGAAGGTCCAGCAGTCCAATGGGGCATAAAAACTGAGAAAAGACACATGGAAAAGCAGAGGAAGCATTTTACTTGCATTACCTCATCCTTTAGTCCTACCGAGCTTGTCACCAAGAGGGATTCCCTTGGCCATGACCTCCCTTTAGGGGGGAAAGAATAGTAGAAAGACTCCAGCAACTTTCGCCACTAGTATTGAGGAACCCTTTAGCCCTTGCCACTGCCATGGACACTTGCAGCTTTTGCAACAGAGGACCTCCACAGTCTTTGCAGCACAGATTAGATGAAGGAGCTGCCTGGAGTCGACCCCATTGTATCCCTCTGGAGCACACACCACTATGTCTCCCACTATCTCCCAGGAGCAGAGCCACTGCAGCACCCTCACATGGGGTCTGGAGCCATCTCTGCCTCTCCCTACTCCCAGGCTGGAGCCAACATTATCCTTCTAACCCCCAACCCCCATCCTAGTGCCCTATGTTAATGTCCCAGGTCCTAGCTTCACAACCATTCTACATGCACCCAATCACTGGGGCTACAGCTAATCTGCCTGTGCTTGCATCCCAGGCCTTGGTGCTGCTGTGGATGTACCAATACATCCGTGCCTTGGACTCCAGTTCCACCACTGAATTCATGTGAATACCCTGGTGTCAAGAGAGGTACTTTTGGCCACAGCATAAGGACCCAGCAGCATTTAAAATTATGCAGTCAAAAGAGAAAAGAGAATAAAAAATAGTAAAGAAAGTCTGTGGGATTTATGAGGCACCATCAAGAGAGCCAGGGTATGCATTATTGGAGTTCCACATGGAGAAGGTGGTTGAGGGAGGGGATAGGGAGCTTTTTAAAATAATGATTAAAAACTTAACTAGTTTGAGGAGGGAGATGGACATCCAGTTTCAGGAAGCTGAAATGTTCCCAAACAGGATAGTGCAAAGAAGACTATATTGAAACACATTACAATCAAATTGTCAAAAGTCAAGGACAAAGAATTTTGAAAGTGGCAAGAAGAAAGCAACTTGTCACATACAAGGGAACCCCTATAGGACTATCAGCAGGTTTCTTAGCAGAAAAACCTTGCAGGCCAGGAGAGAGTAAGATGATACATTCAAGGAACTGAGAAAAATCCTGCCATCCAAGAATACTGTACCTAAAAAAATATATATTGTTTAATCATGATAGTGAGATAAAATCTTTCCCAGATAAGTAAAAACCAGAGGTAATTTATCACCATTAGGTCTGCTGTATGAGAAGTACTTAAGGAGTTCTTGAAATTGAAACAAAAACTCACTAAACATCAACACAAAGTATATGAAAGCATAAATTAAATTTTGTTAATGGATACACAATATAAAAAGCAAACTCTGACTATAAGAATACAGTTGGGGGAGTAAAAGTATAGAGTTTCTGTATGCAATTAAAGTTAAATTGTCATCAATTCAAATGATTATAACTACAAGGTATTTTATGCAAACCTCGAGCTAACTGCAAAGATAAAACCTGAAATACATGCATAAGGATAAAGAGAAAAGCAGTCAAAGCTAATTACTACAAAAAAATGATCACATAACCAAGAAAGCCACTAAGAGAGGAAGAGAGGGTCAAAGCACACAATATTAATATACAAAATTAGTCTTGTTTTTATACACATGCAAAAAATGAACTGTTGAAAAGCAAATTAGGAAAACAATCTTACAATAGCAACTAGAAGAATAAAATAATTAGGAATAAACTTAACCAAAGAGATAAAAGACTTGTACTCTAAAGAGTAGGCCATTGATGAAGGAAGTTAAAGAAGACACAAATAAATGGAATGACATCCGCTGTTGATGGGTTAGAGGAATTAATATTGGTAAAATGTCCATGCCACCTAAAGTGACCTGCAAATTCAGTGCAGTCCTTCTCTAAACCCTAAAATTTGCTTGGGACCACAAGAGATCCCAAACAAAGAAATTTTAAGCTAGAAGAACAAAGCTGGAAGTATCAGACCAACTGATTTCAAACTATATTACAAAGCTATATTAATCAAAATAGCATGATACAGCATTTAAAAAGGCATATAGACCAATGGAAAAATTAGAAAGCCCAGAACTAAATTTATGCATCTACTGTCAACTGTAGATGCATCCTTTTTCAATAAGGATGCCAAGAACAAGTGAGGGTGAAGGAGATAGTCTTTCAGTGATGGTGTTGGGAAAATTGCATATCTACATATAGAGAAATAAACTAGGGCCCTTATCTTACAAGCATATACAAAAATTACTCAAAATGGATTAAAAACTTAACTGTAAGACATGAAACTGTTAAAGTACTGGGGAAAACAGGGAAGAAGATTAACATTGGTCTGGGGGATGAGTTTTTTGGATATGATACCATAAGCAAGATAGTGAAAGCAAAAATAAAGAAGTGAGATTGCATTAAGTTTTAAAAAACTTCTGCACAGCAAAGGAAATAATCAACAGAATGAAAATGCAATCTATGGAATGGGAGAAAATATTTGCAAACCATACATCTGATAAGGGGTTAATATCTAAAATATTACAAGTGAAATCAACAAACAACAAGTGCTGGCGAGGATGTAGAGAAAAGGAAACCCTAGTGCACTGTTGGTGGGAATGTAGCCTGGTGCAGCCACTACGGAAAACTGTGTGGAATTTCCTCGAAAAACTAAAAGTGAAACTGCTTTTTGACCCAGCCATTCCACTGTTGGGAATATACTCTAAGAATCCCAAAAACACTAATTCAAAAGAATTAATGCACCCCAATGTTCATAGCAGCACTATTTGCAATAGACAAGTGGTGGAAACAGCCTAAGTGCCCATCAGTAAATGAGTGGATCAAAAAACGGGTACATACATACATTTACACAATGAAATACTATGCAGCAGAAAGAAATAAGGAGCTCCCATCTTTTGCAACAGCATGAATACAAGTGGGGAATATTATGCTATGTGAAATAAGCCAGAGGGTGAAAGATAAATACCATATGATCTCACTTATAAGAGGGATCTAATGAACAAAATTAATGAGCAAAATAGAACCAGACACATGGAAACAGGACTGACAGTGGCCATAGGTAGGGGAGGGAAGAGGGTGATAATGGTTGAAAGAAGGGGAAGGGGCTAGGCCAAGAACATGTGTGAATGACCCATGGACATGGACAACAGTGTGAGGATTGACCGGGAGTGGAGGGTGGGCTGGGATGAGGAGGGCAAAGGGGGGGAAATTGGGACAACTGTAATAGAATAACAATAAATAAAATAATACAACTGAATAGCAAAAAAATTTGATTGATTTAGGATTTTTTGTTACTATTATGATTTTGAATGGAATTTCAATTTATTACATGGTACTTAAAAGAAATATTGTTTCAATCTGGTTTGACATTTGAAACAAGTAGGGTAGAATTTTATCAACTTTGTCAGGTAACTTTTCCAAGAGGGCAGTTTTATTTCTGAAATTCTAGGCATCCCTGCCATCTGTGCCTTCCCCTCTGTTGCCCCTTTAAGTTACTCAGCAATGGATTGTGTCACTTCTGAGTAAATGCTTGTTTTTTTTTAACTGATTTTTAAAATTAAAATTGAGTTAATAGTTATGTATTATTATATTCCTTTCTTCGATTTATATGCTGTCTTTCCAGCTTTGCATTATTTATATTACATTGTAGACGTTTCAAGGAAGATTTTATTTATGGAAGCAGTTGAGATGTTCCAAAGGAAATTTAAACATATCAAATTGATCTTTTGTCTTTCTTCATTGTTTCTTGGAATTACTGATAAATTCTCTATTTTATGTTCAAACTAAAGCAAAACAAATTGTGGAATTTTTTTGATTGGAGTATCAGAAAAATAATACTTATACTGAACAAAAAGTTTTTTATTTTTACTGTTATCAGTATTTGTTTCATAATGGGCAGAAGTAAAAGTGTTTTATTAAAAATAAGAGTTGACTTCTTACATAGTTTACATTTTATTCAAGAGATAGAATTGCAGCTATTAAATGAATTATTAAAGTCTCCATGACATGTAGCTGGAAGACTAGTGTTTCATGCCCAGCAGGACAAATCGGCAGTACAGACCTTACAATGCAAATTGTAAGTTGTTTCTTTTTATCCTTCTTTTTAAAAGTATTATGAGAAGCATAGGTATTTTTTATTTAAATTTGCATATGAAATATAATGGATAGAATAGTTTTGTAAAATTTATCCTGTAATTTATAATTTGTTTTGATAAAAGTAAGCTTGATTTAGAGAAGAATATTGTACAAACAGATATTGAAAATATGTTGGCTTATATAAGTATTTCCCTTATACTTAACTTTATATTTTGCAAATTATATATAATTTTATATCCTAGTATTTTTTAATAAACTTTCCATAGAAAATGTTCTTTTGTGATAAAACATCAAGTCAAATTTAGGTGAATTCTGCAATACTTTCAAGTCAAAATGGATTTGCTCTTCCTTTTACTTTGTAAGACTATTCTTTTGTCATTTTCTTTCTGTGGTTATTTTATTTGTAGATGTTAAAATGAACTTTACTGCTAATTATTTAAGCTTGAATTTTGACAAAAATGGTAGTTTTTAAACAAATTTATCTTTTCTAAATGTATGTATAGCTATTTCTAAATATACAGTAAAGATAGAAGAGAAAGCCTGGTAAGTAGACATGACATAAATAATCATTAATCATTGGTAAGCTAACTTTGTTATTTTCTGGTGGCATTATTATCCCTTGTACGCTGTTCTACTTTTCAGAATTTTATTTAGATACTTCATATAGAGGATCGTAGAGCTCACAAAAACATTACCTGTATTTTTATTGAGCATTGCTAATGCACATTGACTTACTCTATAGAATACTTCCAGTTTTTAAACTTTTATTTATGTTATTAACTTTTTAAACATGACATATTAATAAGAATGTACCATTGATTTTGGTTTCTAAGTGTAGTGCTAAAATTTATTTTAGAATATTTTGAAAAGCATCTTGAATATAAAAATTATGATTCCAGTTTTATAAGTTATGTATTTATTTTGAGAAAGCTGAAATCTTTTGCTCTCTCAACATATAAAGATAAACTACAAGCTATTTTTTCATAATATATGTGTAAGCTGTATACTTTGATCACATAGCTTTCCCTTCCTTTTTATATTGCAGGGTGGCAGATAAGGAAGCAGTGTTGCTGGGTGTTTAAGACCATGGGCTCTGGAGTCAGAATGTCTGGGTCCAGATCCAGATTCTATCATTTCCCAGATTCGTGACCTTAGACAAGCTAATTACTCGCTGGGCCTCAGTTTACTAATCTAAAGATGAGGATAATGTATAGTGCTTAACTATCACGAAATAGTTTTGAGCATTAAAGTTTAAAATGGAAGAAAGTATAACTACCAGGCAAATAGGGAGCAATGGGAATTAATATTTAACATTTTGGCAACAGGAGTCAGTGCGCCTGCATTCAAATCAAGATCCTATCCCTAAATAACACTTTTAAGATGTCACAAATTCTACTTTTCGTGAGCTTCAATACCCATACCTATAAAATTGGGTTGTATTGAGGTTGTAGC
The DNA here is from genome assembly GCA_004027475.1 of Anoura caudifer. Classification (NCBI taxonomy): domain Eukaryota; kingdom Metazoa; phylum Chordata; class Mammalia; order Chiroptera; family Phyllostomidae; genus Anoura; species Anoura caudifer. The sequence continues at coordinate 9,700 of PVKU01013971.1, forward strand.
TGTGTGCAATTAAAAGATTTTCGAAGGTCCTCCTTAAGTATCATTTACTTGTCTGCAGTGTATGATCTAGAATATTTGAAAAAAGTATGTTTATGTGTGGATAGATTAACCAGAATCTTGAAATATTTATGCTTTATAAGAAGATTCATAAAATAAATAGAATTTTGGAGGTAAATTTCCCTCTTATCCTGGATGAGAACACATTTTATATTACTGAGGTCTAACTTAGTATAATTTTAATTTTTTGAAGGTGTTATAGCATTCGCATCTGTCTTTAGTTTAGCTTTTTTGTATTTCTGTTGCAGTTTTATGCAGAAGTGGGATTTATCAAATGTTTTTATACTTAGAATTGTTACTGGCCAAGTTCTGGTATCATGCCATTTGAAGTAAATATTATTTTAATCCTGAGATGATGAAAATAGAAGTCTGAAGCTTTTTAATACTTTTCTGTTAGAAAATATTTATTTTTTGTCTACAACCATATTATCATTTAAAAATTTTAAGTGTATAAACTCTTTTCAATAAATACAGAGAATGGACATTTAGTCAGGCAGTGGATGAAACAGGAATTGTGTGAGTAGTGTGTTTACATTAGACATCTTTCATCTTTTCCTAGTGGGGAAGATTTTTAAAAATTTGTCTGGTGTCACAGTATCTAAAATATTTATCTAAAATTTTATAAAATAAGAGATTTAACCATTAATAAAGCCTAGCACTTCTCATTTGTCAGTTTGGCTTGTATTTAGTCAGTGAAGTCTTTCACATGGAATAGGATAAGCAAAGGGAAAACTCCCGGATCTTTTGTACCTAAGCTGACCTTCACCAGAGCACTGTGCTGCTAGTCCCCTCTCTTTCCTATCCATAACTGAAACATTCCGCTGCCGTTTCTCATGAACATGTCAGACACTAAATCTGCCTCTCTCCTCCTACTTCCCTCTTAGCCCCATTCCCTAAACCACATCTTACATTGTTTTCATTTGGCTCGTGTTGTTACTATTTACTTAAGCTAGAAACTTCAGAATTATCCTAAACTTCTTTATTCACATTCTCTACATTGGGTTATTATCAATTTTCCTCGAACAGAGACTAGAATTCCCTTTTCTGTTACCACTGCTACCACTTGATTTAAGAACTCATATTTTTGTCACCATTCACTTCCTACCGTATTTCAGACTCCTAATTGTTTTAAGCAAAATAGTTCATTAAGTATAAAAGATTCAGGATGACATTGAAGATTCTTTGACATTTAGGACCTTGCTTTCATTTCCAGTCACAGCTGTCCTGGTATATGTTTGTCTTTACTGAACACTCATTCATGCATTTATAGATGTTTCTATGATGTCAGCTACATGGCATTGTACTAGGTGCTTTGAGAATACAGAGGTAAGTGAGACAGCCATGACTGTGCCCCATTAGTGCCTGTGAATGCGTGCACATTGTTCCTGTGTCCTTGCTCATGCTCTTTCATCTGCCCTTTCACTGTTTCATAGAGTTCTGTTAATTTTTAATGCCCTGTGCCAGTGTCACATCCTTTCTGAAGCATTTGTAACTTCCCCAGGTAGTATTTCTTCTTTGTGTTCCCGTAGTACTTTATACTCATACCTCTGTTACAGCACTTACCCTATTGTACTTGTTTATAGTTGATCTTTTCCCCTAGACTAAATTTAAAAATGGGAAGGAGGGGGATGAAAGAAGAACATAGAAATAGGGATTGAGGCAAGAAGGGAAGGAGAGAAGGAAAATAGGAGAAGTGGTATGAGCAGTAGTTAAAAACCCAGACTCTGGAGCCAGACAGGGTTTGAATCCTGACTCTTCTGCTTACTGGCTGGGCACATTATTTAATATATTTGTACCACAGTTTATAAGGGGGATAATACTAGTATAATGGTGAAGATTAAAAGAGTTAACATATGTAAAGTGTTCAAAACAGTGAGTAGCACATAATATATGCTGTATGTTTGTTGCTATTTTTATTAGCAATAACTAGTCTTAAGTGAGACAAACTATATTTTTTTCTCTTTTAGTTTTCTAAGAAGTGGGAGATTTTCAGGCTGCATATTATCTAACCCTATGTGTTCACTTAAGGCATCAAATTTCTGAGTGATAAAGGGGAGCTCCTGAACATATTTGCTATTTACAAAATAATATTGAATATAGATATAGTGAGCATTTTGATTTTTTATGAAGTGTATTGAGCATTTTGCCTCTTCATACCAGGTCTGTCTTGCTTCTGACCTTCGTATCTTTTAGAAATCCTGATAATTCTTTGTTTTCATTATTATCTCATCCTTTTGGGTTCATGCATACCACTGCGTTTGTCATATATCTTACATCCTTTTATTAAAATACTGTTCTCTTTCCTTATTATTCTTCAGCCTGGAAATGAGAGGGGCAGGGCATAGTTGTCTTCCTGGTAGCAAGAACTGTTCCTCAGCATCAGCCTGATACTCATATAGGACTTCTACCATTCTTGTCACCTCCTCGCCTCTCTCCTCACTGTCCCTCTCTTACACTGTCATTCTTTGCTCCACCCTCTATGACAGTACTATTGGCCCAACTTTGAATAGATAGTGTCATATCATTTCTACACCTGAGATGCCTGGCTTTTACAAATAAAGAAAATCTAGGAGATTAAAGCACTCATCACTGACTGGTTCGTGACTTTATTTTAAAAAGTGAGTTAGATGCTAATTGTCATGGCTCTTCTCATTAAGAAAAGAATCTTGGGGGAGATGACATTTTAGTTGGTGTTTGAACAGCGGAGGAAGAAAGAGTAGGTTGTAGAGGGTATTTGAAGCTTAGGCTTTATTCTCAACTAATACTTGGGTATTGTATTGAAGGCACTGGGGATGTGAAACTTTAGTTCCTGTTAATCCAAATGATTGGTGTAGTGACAAATAATGCAGATGTTGAAAGGAAAGAGGAGGGGTTGCTCAGGATTGAAGAAGTTGGAGAAGATTTTGTGTTTTCATGCTAATAAATCTCTGTGGATGATTTCATGTATTTTCTTTTAAATAAATTTTTTAAAAAATTTTATGGATTAATTTTAGAGAGAAAGAGAGGAGGGGAGGAGAGAGTGAGAGAAACATTGACTAACATGTGTGTTCCACTTGTTTATGCATTCACTGGTTGCTTCCTGCATCTCTCCTGACTTGAGATCGAACCCACAGCCTTGGCATATCAGGATGATGCTCTTACCAACTGAGCTGCTTGGTCAGGGCTGATTTCATGTATTCTTTTGAGATCAGATTCTTCAAATCCGATAGTTTGTTATAACAAAGTTTCATGGAGTTTACAGAATATACAATGATCTCTTATCTCTGCACCTTTGCACATGCTGTTTCTTCTGTCTGCAATTGTGTTAATTCAGGTAATTCTTACTAATTCTTAAAATATGATCATAGAGGTCACTGCTTTCAGAAAAGCAGGTCACTTGATCTTTCAACACTGGATTAAGTGTTTCTGTAGGTCTCACAGTCCCTGTTCTTCCCCAGTCATAGCCTCTGTTATGCCATGTTGTAACTGCTTTCACCGGACTGTTCGTGGAACATAGAAACTGTGTATATGATAATGTTTGGTGTATGGCTGCTGCTCCAAAAATGTTGGTTGGTTGGGCAGATGAGTGGAATGTGGTGGAGAGGAGACTTGCTCTTACTTAGGCAAGGGGAAGAGATGGAAGAAAACAGGGTTTGTGGTAATAACATGTAGCTGATTTTGAGGCAGTGAGTAGAACCATGTGATTGGAGTGTAATATTAAAAAGAGAGGCTGGAGCTTTGAATGTCAGGTTAAGTCCAAAGATCATTTAATAAAAAAGGGTCACTGAAGCTTTTAGAGATAAGAATAATGATGTACACACACACATCATTATATATACACATATATATCATTATATATATCTCAATATATCAATAAAGAATACACACACACACACATATTTTCTTTATATACTGCCCTGGCTGGCATGGCTCAGTTGGTTGGAGCATCATCCCATACACCAAAAGATCACGGGTTCAATTCCTGGTCAGGGCATGTATCCAGGCTGTGGGTTTGATCCCCTGTCAGGGCACATATGAGAAAACAGCCAATCTATGTTACTCTCCCACATTGATTTCTCTCTCTCTCTCTCTCTCTCTCTCTCTGCAATTAAAAATTGTCCTTGGATGTGGATAAAAAAAGAATAATTATATACATTCTCACAAATTTGATTGATATACTTGTGCATGAGGAATATTTTTTGTAATTTTTTTGTTAAAATTTTTGTAATACTCTTCAATGAACTAAACATTAAGCTGCCTAATTTGTAGGCTCTTAATCTTTTAAGATTGCCCATTGTAATTTCTAGGGAAACTTTTAGAAGAGTTGAATAAATGCTATTGAGTGAATTGAACAATTCATTAAACTGTGCGGTTTGTTTTTATCATAAACTAAACACTTGTGAACTATGATAGTTTAAAAATATAATTCAAAGGGGGTTTCCTTCTTATTTGTAGCTTAAAGAGGAATAAATGCTTACAGCTGTGACTTTTTTTTCTCTAGTATCTCCAGAGGCAGTTGGATTTTTGTCAGCTGTTGGGGTGTTTATTATCTTGATGCTGCTCCTTTTTCTCTATATTAATAAGAAGTTCTGTTTTGAAAATGTTGGCGGGTTTCCAGATCTTGGTTCAGGATACAGTACAAGGAAGAATTCACAAGATAAAATTTGTAAGTACCATCACTGCTTCTCTTGTTTGTACTTTATATCTGTACTATCCTATTACTTTATTAATATATAATAAATAGTTTGGTTTTAGCATGTACTGTAAACTAACATTTGAACTAGTCTGTGAGAGTAAAAGACTGTTAAGTATATTAGGTTCAGTTGTCTTCCTGTTGCCCATAAATTGCTAATATATTGCATAAAGGTAGATTAATACTATTACAAAGTAACTTTTATTTTTCATTTATAAGATTTACTCTTTAGATATAATACAAATAGATATGCTTTAAGAAGAAGGGAGTATCTCGTTATTTTGTATAGCTGAAATCTCTCATTCAAATAACTCTCTAGTTAGCTTTTTTCCCTATGTGCCTAGAAAGCTTTTGAAACTATTCACCCTTTCCTTTACCTGCTGTTGAATTAGCTGATAGATAATTTTATTGTTTGGAGGAGGTTTTTTTTTTTAAGTAACTTAGTATATAGTTAAAGTCTAGGTATAAAAATTAGTGCTCTTTTCCCCTCCTTGCATCACAGGGATTATGTAACTTACTATTACTCGGTACCAGGAAAGATGAGGCTCTGTGTTCTTTCTCTTATGGAAAAGTTTTCCTTGGAGTTATTTTTAAAAAATTACTGAGTTCTTTGCTATTTCCAATGACTGGATTATGTAAATGATAACAGAAGAAACCTGACCATTATGAAGGCATTCGTTTAGAAGAGTTTTGAGGAGCTATAGCAGAGAAACTTTGCTCTTCTTGTCTATGTACATATTGTTTTTCTAATAATTTAAAAAGTGATAGCCTCATTGTTTATGAAAATCTGTTATTGATTTACATCTGTGACTCACATTAGTAAACTGTAGAACTTTATGTGGTTTGATTTATTTCTCATAATTCAGTCCCGCTTTTTGGTCATTTGTTTAGAATGAACTGGCTAAAGATAGCTCTTTGGGCAGCTTCCAATGATTCTCTGGCTCAGCATTTCTGCTGTTTCTTTGGTCTAATGACCCATTCACATTGTTAAACTTATGGAGGAGCCCAGAGGGCTCTTGTTTGTGAGTGTGTCTGTTGATGTGTAGTGTGTTAGAAGTTAAAGCTTAGAAGATGTAAAAAGATTTTTAACAATTTATTTATTAAAAAAACAATAAGCCTGTTACGTGTAAATATAAATATTTTTAATTAAACAGTATATTTGTTAAAACCAAAAAAAATTGGTGAGAAGACTGACATTGTTTAAATTTTTGGAAAATCTCTAATGACTGGCATAGAAGAAAGAAACAGTTGGGCTCTCATATCTCCTTCTTCATCTAGTCTGTTGTGAAGTCTCCAGAAGACTCCTGTGTTCATTTGTGAGCAAATGAAAGTGGACAAGCTAAATACTATATCTTCTTATTTGTATTATAAACATAGTTTTGACCTTGAGGTCAAAGAAGGTCAGGGACCTTCTTAATTTTTCTGAGCCTTGTTTTTCTTTCACTTACTAAGTAGGAATAATAAATGTTTACCTCCTAGAATTATTGTAAGATTAAATAAATTAAAGAGATATGTATATTCCTCCATAACATTTTTCTTTATTTGAAATGATACTGGTAGTTTGTTAATAAGATAGGGTAGTTCCCTTATTAATAAATGAACTAAAAGTATATAGTAAAAATCCTTTTTATACTTCTTCTTGCAGGTATAGAATTAAAAACCAGTAGTATTTGAGGGGAAAATATTGTCCTGGCTGCTGTTATGATAGCTATGGAGTGGGAAAAAATGTCATTACATTTAAAGCAAGTGGCTTGATTTTTATTTTTTTTTCGGAAGAGTGTTTGCTTCGACATGTTTCTTCCAGTGCATAATACATTTACAAAAAGATTTAAAAAGCCACAATATGAAATACTAATATCAAGCTCATGAGTAACAACATTTAAGTAAATGTTAAATTGAGATTCCAAAGTGGTTGATATTTTGAGAAGAGAAAATTTCATTATTGCACCTTGTAGGGACAAGGAAATAGAAAATGGCATTTTTCAGAAATTTTCAGCAGAATCTGCCTTTGGTGTCCTCGCTGGTGGACACAATCAGTAATGCTGTAGAAGATCTGACCACTGCTGTTGGGGAGGTCGGCTGTACTTTATCTGATGTGGTTACTGAACAGGTAACAAGCATGATGAATGGCTTTCGCCCAGAAGAGGAAAGCTCTTCAGCAGCAGAAGTTGTAGATACTTTTAAACAAGAAAATACCACATTACCAGAAGTCTCCAAAGACATGAACTGTCAGAAAACACCATTCAATTCAGAGCACAGAGCAAATCAAAGAGATTATTATAATACTTCAGTTTCACAGAGGCAAGGTCAAGGAGTGAGTGAAGAAAGAGTACTTAAACGTATTAATGATAGGCAACAGACAGTATCAGAGTATCGAGAGACCAATAATGCTGGTAATTCTTTGGAAGGCCATGCGAGCGCTGCTGGGATATCACTTACGAAACAGAATGCAAAGGCAGGATCTACTGGTCAAGAACTTGGACATACTGACAGATACAAAAAAAATGGATTAGGAATTTCTAGTAATGGTGAGAATGATTTCAAGGAAGTAAGGTATCAAGAAATGAAAGAAAATCATTTAAAGAAAGCTGAAAAACATATTAAAAGTAAAGGGTCCAAAGGGAATGAGTGTTCAGGAAGTGAATGCTTTCCAAAAGAGATTTTGGCAAGCAATAGACCTATGATGCAGAAACCCATTAGGAAAGAAGACATGCATCCAGCACCATCAACTAATTCTAAAGATAAGTTACTTGGAAAAGTCAAAGAACGAATAAATCCAACAAAATGCTACAAAGTGAAAGGAGACATAAAAACAAAGAAAAATGAAGCCATTTCTGCCGAAAAAGGAACAGCAAAGAATAAAAATGAAAAATATTCTAAGATAAAAGCAGAAAAAGGTGAGGTCTCCTACTGTGGGTTTGAATGATAAAACTTCTCTTGATTTTTGAAATTAGGAAAATACAATCCAAATCTCTGAACTTTCCTATACATGCCTGTATATCTGTTTTGAACTTTCTTGAATCTTCTTACTGGGAGACATTTTTAAAGTCACTCATTTTTTTCCCTTACATCATTTCAAGAGTGTTGATGCTATTTGTACACCTGTAAGTTAAGTAATGCCCCTGGTCCCTCCTTTATTTGGCCTAGTTTTCAGCAGCCTTAATTTTTCTTAATGTCTGTTTATTTTAAACCAGAAACTCCATGGTTTTCTTAAGTAGCGTGCATCCTTCACTTGGAGTTTATTTGGTGTGCTATAGTTGCATTTTAAAATTTTATATTTTTGCAACTAACCCCTAAGTCCTTTGTACACTATTGCTCTGCCGATCTATCCCAGTAAGGACATAAATCAGGTGTTTTATATTTTTCCTTGAGAGCAATAGATTTTATTTTATTGAGTAACATACTTCAGGGTGTGTGTCTGTTCATTTAGCCATACATTAAGAATTACATGACAGTTCTGTGTGTTTAAAGTGAGTACACATGAACAATGTATTATTATTCATGAGTTCTCTGTATAGTATTAAGATTCCAACTAAGCATTTATAATCTTCAACTACAATTTTCAGAACAATTACTTAACAGTTACTTGGTTTGGGTTGCAGAATTGCTTCATATTATTAGTAATTATTTCTGGTAATACCTTAATCATTTCCATTTATTGCTGATCTGATCATAAGGCAAAAAATACACTGGCTTTACATAAACTATGCATAAAAACACATAAAATACATAAAATATGCATCTGGAACTATTCTATAAATTTAGATTCTTATAAAACAGAAAACACAAGTAATACTAGGAATGAGGAAGACCTTTCAGTTCTGCTACATAACTTTATACAGAATAGGGATCTGGTATTTATGAATTAAATGAATGTTATTTAAATGATATAATAGAGGCTGATCCAGGATCATGTAAAAGTAGCTGCATGTTGCTAGTAATTATAGGTTGGGCAATGCAGAATATGACATTGGTGATAGTTTTACCATTTTATAACTTTATTTTACTGAATTAAAATGTGGGACTTTGGCTACTGACACCCAAGTTCCCTTACCTATAATTCTAAACATTCAGTTTTTATCCCATATTGTAAAATTACTCATTCTGCATCCCCTCACTTGAATTTCAAACCTTGTTTCTTTAGTACAGATGATCTGAACTGAGTATAAAAAGTATCTAGACTGAAGTAATAAATTCTACCTGTTGTATCTTTTCATCTTTCTAGAGTTGATTTATATTCTAAGAGGTTGCATCTTGGTTTAAATATATCTCAGTGTGTTGAAGTTTCAGAAATTTTACCTTTTTAAAAGTTAATAACTCCTACTTTTTAAAATAATAAATTTATACCACCTAAAATTTTTATGTGAAATACAGGTATATGTAAGGAAAATTTTCCTAGTAATTTCACCACTTGCAGATCTGTTAAGTTTGTTGTATATCTTTCCACACATTTTTATGTGTTTATATAAGTATATACTGCATGTAGTGTGTATATATTGCATGTAGGGATGTGTGTGTATATATTTTTAAAATGAGACCATAAATATACCTTTTATTTTATAACTTTCTCTTTTCTCTCAACATAACATCACAGTTATCCTTTCCCTGTGAGTACTAGTGAGTTCACCTCACTTTTAAAGACTGCATAGATACAGCATAATTTACTTAACCAAGGCCCAGTGGTGGATGTTTAGGTTTTATTTTATTTTTGTTTTTTTTGCTATTAAACACAATGTGGTGAATTGTCTCAAGTATATATCTTTGCCCACCTGTTAATTATTTTCTTAGGCTAAATTCTTAGAAATGGAATTGGTAAATTCTTAGAAATGGATCAAACACTATGCAGATTTAAAAACTTAATACATATTACCAAACTGCTCTCTAGAAAAGTTTTACCAATTGTTATTTCACCACTCATACAGAGGTGGGCAAAAGTCAGTTTATAGTTGTGGTACAAGTAGATAATACAATAATTAATAAGTAATGCTTATGAATAAACTCTGTTTTGTGCACTCACAACTGTAAACCTAGTTTTGCCCACCCCTGTATATGTCTGCTCATTTCTCTTTCATTGCTAGTGCTAGGAATTGTCACTTTTGAAAATTTTGGCTAAGGTGATAATGTCTTTCGTAACATGAATTACTTGAATCATAGGTCCATATGTTTTGGCAATACTTACAACATCTTCTGTGTACTACTGATGCTGTAAAAAAACTATGTAAGATGGCAAGTCCTGTTATCTTCTTTATGTGTAACATTGTAGGAAAATCCCTGTGACTAACATTATTTATGTAATTAGAGTATATAGATCAGTCTTTTTCTGTTAAAACATAACGTCTAAATCTTGGGTTTAAAAAAAAATCTTGGGCTTTTTAAGTGGAAAAATTACACTTTTGTGAAACTGAAAATTCAGATTGTGTATTTGTATATGTATGTTTCTATGTATTTGTATGTGTGTATATGGGTATATATGGTGCATGTGTGTTACATGTATATAAAACCGTAACAAATTCATCATCCTTTCTTGCATTAAAATTTTGATTTGCTCTCCTTGTCATTGCAAATAGATAATTCCTACATGGACAAAGATGAGCATGGTTCATCCTCTGAAAGTGAAGATGAAGCGTTGGGTAAATACCATGAGGCCTTATCCAGAACACACAATTCCAGACTCCCACTGGCCAATTCTAGACAACAGAATTATACTTGGGAAACAAGACAAAAATATAGTCCTCTATCTGCAGAGTATGATGGATACAGTAGTGAAGCATCCATAGATGAAGGTAAGATAGGTTGTTTATTTTTTTGAATGACACTTTAGTATTAGATTATTTGTGCGTACAATGTAGGCATCTGTGGTTGCACAATAAATAGCACATACAGTAGAGTCATATTTCTGGGAATATAATTTATTCACATTCATATCTCTGGGCTGAAGACAAAAACCAAAACTAAAACCACAATACCCAAAAGCAAAACACTAAATAATTTAAAGTCTCTAGTAATTCTAACTCCTTTTTCACAATGAACAGATGCTAGCAAGCATGCCATGAAAGATGTGACCATGTTGTTCTCTCAGATGAAATCAGTTCCTAATGCCTGTTACAGGAACTGATACAGTGTAAGTATCTCCCAGTGTTGAATATGGTTCCAGTGCATAAATGCATGCTCTTTCATTCCGCATGGCCTCTAGACGCGAGCCAGATACTTCAGGTGGCACACAGCAGAAGAAGTGGTGATCTGTGTGTTCCGGGGAGGAGGAAAAACTGTTGAGATGGAGTTACTGAGAACTGATAACTGTATTGTACTGTGCCTCTAGGATGATTTAAGGAATTTTCAAGGATTATCTTGTTTCTGGTTGCTTTTTACCTTGTGTACTGCCATTGACTTTAGACCTCAACCCGTGTGGAAGACATAACTAAGTCTGTTCTCACATGTTTTTACACCTGTCTATAAGAGAAATAAAAGAGGTTTTGCTATTAATTATAGCATATTTATTTCCACATTTAAGTAAGTTATTCACGTGCTTATTAATATATGCCAACTCATATAGTAATTATTATCTTTATATCCTCATCTAAAGAAAAGCTGTATATCTTAGCATTTTTATTTTTATACCAAATCATCCTTAATTTTATAGCTGTGGTTTGTGTTTTAGGGCTTATTTCAGTTAATGCCTTAAAGGCTTACCCCAGCGCATGTTGTAGTCCAAGGAGCTATGTCGTCTTTTTTTGTATTTGGTTTAATGCCAACTAAAGACTGATAAAGCTTATTTTATTTCTACCAGTAATCAGGTAAAATAAGAAATTAATGAAAAGCTGAGTGATTTCTATACAGAAAAATCATTATGAGATGCTAGGGAAGAAATAAAACATGGTAGACATGGACTGTACTCTCAGAAATACCTTTCTACTAGTGAAGAAGGTAAGCCGTGTGCTCTCAAAGATGCCTGGGTAATGCAGGGCAGTGAAGCCAGTCCCAGCTTCTTTACACCCCTGGTGCATGGACAGTGGAATAGAAAGGGAATGAGTTTTGCAGCCTGTTTTTCACACTCTGGCTCTGTGACTTAACGTATTAGCTATGAAACCATGGATAATACAGTTGTTTATAGGTTTGTTTTATTGTCTCTAAAATGTAGATAATATCTTCGTGATAGGGTTGTCATGAACGTTGAATGATATATGTGGTAGTTTTCAGCATAGCGTCTAGCAGCTAATAGGTAAGTGATTAGTAAATGGTTGCTGCAGATGGGGGTAGTGGAAACAGGGCTGGTGATGAGCAAGGCCTGAGCTTGTAATTTGTAACCCTAGACACTTCCTTTCTGTAGCTTGTTTAGGAGTTTTATTTTTTCCTCTTGATTTCTTCTTCCCCCTCACTCCCTGCACTTCTCTGCTGTCTTGACTGCCTCTTCCCTACAGTCCTGTTATTCTGGTATGGCTCCATGTCTGTGGCCAAAGCAGGGAGGAGAGAAGCATACCCTCTGGCCCTCCTGATCATGCGCTGACCTCTGAAAGTGTCCTGGAATCACCTCTTCATTTCACTTTACATGTATAGGACCCATCTGTACTCTTCTACCATTTCTACCCTAGATTATTTGACAAATCACCCAGGGTAGATTGATTTTGGGCATTCTGAAATTAGATTTATTTATTTCATAAACATTCATTGAACTTTATGTGCCATACTAGTACTGTGGATAAAATATGAATAAAATGAGCTTGTTTCAAAGAGCCCACGAACTGGAGGAGGAAGAAGACCATGAGTATATGTGTAATTTAATGTGATAAATGGTCTATTAGTTTCATGAACAAAGTACTGTGGAAATGTAGATGGGGAGGTGACTCAGACTTTGGGAGGTAGGGATGTGAGGCGTGTAATGAAGTCTTCATAGAATAGTGAACTGGACTTGAGTGAAAACTATTTCAATAGCCATGGAATAGTGATTGCATGAAAGCAGAAGAGAGTGTATTTCATTGTCTAATTAGGATCTGTTTTTGGAGAATGGGCAGATAATAGGATTGAATGCCACACTCAGGATATTGGACGTTGTCTTACAGGAAATAAAGAGTCCTGGAAGGTTTTTAAGCTGGACATTGTGGCACTTTTAGATCAGTGTATCTAAAAAACGGTACTTAACTATTACATTAGAAAATGAATTGGAAGTAGTAGCAGCTGGAAGCAAGAAAGACCAGCTATGTAAACAGTGATGAGATCCTCATTGGCAATGATTTAGGGATACAGAGTTCGTAGATTTAGGGATGGTCTGAGTATATCTTTGAATGACTGTGTGTAATGAGTAAGGAGTCAAGATTTTTAGTTAGTTTAGAGAACATCAGAGATGTGAGTTTGGGGGAGAAGATAATTTAGTTTGGGTCATGCTAAATTTAAAGTGTCTGGAATATCCTGGTGGAGGTGGATATCCTTAATGTTAAAATTTCTTCATTGGAATTTGGAATGGGGAGAGGATCAGGTCATAATGTAAGATACAGTAAACTAGAAGATTTTTTTTATCATAGATTACTGCTATTGAAAAATCAAAGATCATTATGAGCCTAGCATAGATTCAATGAGGGGAGGAAGAACAGGAAGATTTGATTGGAGAGGGAGGTTTCAGAGCTCAAGATCTTGGGGAAAAGCAGTTTCACGTGATAGTAAATTCTGAATGTGCCCAAAGATATAGAAGTACTTATTAAATACTAAAAGGTTTTAAGGAAGGGAGTGTGAAATAGCATCCATCAGGGAAGGTATGAGAGAGCTTCAGAGAAAATGGCATTTGTGTTTGGCTTTGAAGAACGGGTGCAAAGTTGGTGAATAGATTAAGTAGAGGCATTTTAGAGGGAACCTCATAAACCCCACAGTGAAAAGTGAAGTGGTAAAGTGGTAAAATGAAGGGATTATTGCAGGGACAGAGAGAAGTCTACTTGTTATATGTATATATCTATATCTGTATTGTGTCCAGAATGTATCCAGCCATGTAATATGAAAAATAGAGGCATTTATTGAAGAAGATACAAGAAACATTATACATAAGACAATATTTCAGTCCCCTTCAAAGTAGGCACCTTGGGACCTCACACAGTTCTAGTCACCATCAGCTGCCCTGTCATATTTTCCTGAATCTCATCAACAGTCTGAAATCTCTTTCCTTTCAAAGCTGATTTTAGTTTTAGGAAAAACCAGAAGTCACAGGGGGCCAAATGATGCGGATCCTGACTGGCAGGATCCATGTGTGTTGTGGCTGTGACGAGAAGTCCTGTGGAGAAAAACGGGTGGCATGGTTACTCTCTAAGAGAGAGAGAGGGCAAGAGGGCTCAGGCCCCTGCCTGGGTAGGCTTTTATTGCTTCTCTGGGTACATTACATTGAGGATGGTCCTCATTACCTATGCACAGGTTCATTGCAGGCATTACCTTTTACAGATAACAGGAAAGAAGGTTGCTAATTACTTCAAAGAGAAGGATGTTATAGATGGGGGAAAAGTGGTTGAACTGCTTACACTCCATACTTGGGAGGTTTAGCTCAGATCTTAGGAAGTTACAGTAAGCACTTGCTGCCTCAATTCAGGGTGAGGGAGGTTTGGCAAAAGCAAGTCTCATAGAAGCCTAGGTACAGTGCAGGCTTGATTCCCCATGGGAAAACCTCCACACAGGGCATGGTCCTGTGTGCCACTTGCTCCCCACTGGTTTTCCACGTGGAGACTGAGCTACATTCCCACACCATGGGAAACAGCTCCCTGCAGCCGAATCTGGGCTGTAGGGGATTGAGTCACCTGGATGATATAAAGTGTTGTGGAACAACTCTGCACAAGATGTGTGATGCGTGAGCAGGCATGTTGTCATGATGAAGCTGCCAGTTGCCCATAGCTATGGCCTTCTGAATCATCCGAATAGTTTTTGTGGCAGAATGTTGAAGCTTAACACAAAATTTGATGCAGATTCATTGCTGTACTTGCTCAGTCCTTTTGAATGCAATGGCCACACAGTGCATATGCTCAATGAATGGTGTCTACTGCCCCCCATTGACTAGTGCAGTGAAGTTGTCATTGTTGACTCATGTGCATTCCAGTCCACTCTTCTTGGCTGCCATGTTATATGGATGTCAGGCAAGCTGTTCTCATTATATTAACAATGTTGGACTTTTTTCAGACAGCCATATATGTGTGGATATGTGTGTGTGCATACACACATAAACATGTATGTATGTGTGTTGGAGGTAAAATGGGAAGAGAGATGAGGTCTAAAGCCTGGAGTGCCTCTCTGACTAAAGCTTGTATTTAATTTGTGAGCCAGTGAGAACTCACTGACAGTTTTTCACCAAGGGACCATGATTAGGAATGTGCTTCTGAAAGATTAATTTAGCAACAGGGGGATTATAAGAAGACACAGTCAAGGAGGTCTTTGGAGTAGTCTGTGTAAAAAATGGTAGAGATCTGAATTACAATAGTGGCAATGGGAATATACGAGGTAGAATTTGCTGGATTTGGGAACTGAATGTATTTGGACCATTAGAAAGAAGGAAGTGTCATGTATGATACTGGTTTCCAGCATGTATGGCTGGGACAGTGATTTTCAACTATTTTTTGTCTCATGGCACACAAAGACTAACTACTGAAATTCTGTGGCACACCAAAAAGTACAGTTTTTGTTGATCTGACAAAGAATAGGTATAATTTTGGTTTATTCACACCAGACAGTTATTGTTGTGTTGTCTATTTTTTAATTTGATGTTCTAAAGGAAAAGAGGTCAGTGCCCTTGACTAAATAATCAGGTATTGCATGTTTTAAAAATTCTTGAAGCATGCCAGTGTGCCTCTTGTAGCACAGTGGCTCAAAATTAGTGAAGTGGGGAAATGATGAGGTTATTAACATAAATAGGAAATCCAGGGATCTGTTTTCTGTTGAAAGTGGAGGGACATGGGGAAACATAAAAGTGGTTGAATACAAATGTACACATATAAATGGGGTTAGGGAGAGAGGTTTTCAGATTATATATGCTTAGAGAACAGAAACCATGGTAATAGGTTAAATTGATGTGGGAGAATATGGAGAGAAAAGATCAGAGAATCATTTCCTTTTATTAACAGTAGAATTCAGGATGTCACTTAAACAGAGAAGAGAAAGTAAAAGCAATAAAGTAGAAAATCGGGAGAG